>JAYKAV010002810.1:2040850-2161708 GCA_035582835.1 Phoebastria nigripes
TTTTTTTTTTTTTTTTTTTTTTTTTTAAATTATTTTAACTCATCAAAACACTTCTCATATCCTGGAGAATTACTTACGTTACACCTATTTATGCACTCTTACTGTAGAAATGCAAAACACTTTGCAGAACTGGTGAATTTTACCGATGTTTTAAGCAAGGGTAAGGTCAACCAAAGCGAATCAAAGCTGATAGCAGTTTCTGCTGCCTTTGATAAGGGACCTGATTTTGTGTGCACTTTCAGCAGTGGGTCAATTGGGCATCGCAAATACTCTGCAGGTCATCGGGTTTTTTCCCTCAAATTGATGCTTAAGTCTCATGCAGAACAATACTGGGATGGAGACTATTGACTGAACAGCTAAGTTATCTCAGAAATGTCTGTGCTGTAGCATGTTGAGAGCCACTATAATCTTGGCAAATGAAAGTCATGTATTCTGGGAGCTACCCTTGTGCAAGGTGGTTGCCAATAATTCATTCTTCTACAGTAATAAATTAGACTGTGCCCACAGTGGGCAGGGGGTGGGGGGGAAACATTGGAACATGTTTTTGAATATGAGTAGTTCCATAAATAAATTTATATATAGAATTCTGAAACTGCAGGAAAAACAGAGCATACATTGTCAGAAGCTATGTTCATGTGTCTGAAGCATCTCTCAGACGTCCAGAAAGACATCATCACGTTGTAAATTATCCAGCTAAGCGTGAAATGCAAGCCAGAAGATTCATGTAGCATAGATGGTTTCAAGAGAACCAACAGAAACCAGAAGCAAGGAGGATGTAGGGAAAAATGTCTGAATAGCAAATATGACTAGATCAGTTGGGATTAAATGAGCTCCAGAGGTCCTTTGCAATCTGAATTATTCTATAATTCTCTGATCATTATGTAAGTTAGATGCTACTGCTTTCTTAAAATTGGATATGTCACATGTATCAGATATTTTAAGATTCAGCTTCTCATAGTGCTGTATCTCTAAAAAGACAGTTCTATACCAGTACAAAAAAAAGATTTTAGTTAGAGTTTTCTTCTTGGTTTTTAATTTGCTCAATTTAAGTATGGAAGTGTGTTATGTATTCACTTTGAGTATACTTCTTACTTCTCCCCTCCCACACAGGTAATAATCTCATAGGTATCATTGCCCACTAATAACTTTAGAAGCTGGTGATGAAGGATCAAATTCCTTTTGTCTTTTTTTTTTTTTTTTTAAATGCTTTATAACTCATGCTTATAAACATGCATTGGATTGACATACACTGTATGAATTGGGGTTGGTTTTTTCTTATCTCAAGAGAAGACTGTATTTCTGGTTAAAATCAGAGAAGTCTAAAAGAAGTAAGTTAATTATTTTTATTTTGACTTCAGTTTTTCCCAGAGATCTGAAAAGTGTCATTCATATGGCGAATGCTTGTGTACTGATAACAGTGTGAAGTGCAACAAAAGTTTTTTTGATATTTTGAAGTTCTGAAGTGCACAGTGCAATTGTAGTTATAATGAACCTTGTCTTACAGTGAAGTTACTCCGTAGATAGCAGAAAGAGTGGACACATTCACTTGAGCCRTGCTGCACTACTCTAGCAGGATGCCGTATATGCTGTGGGGTTTTTTTTGCTGATCTCGTTAGCCCAGCTACCATTGAGATGAATGAAAGGAATTGCTTGGGGAAATAAAATACAGTATTTTTTTCCTAGCATTTTCATGGGCTTGTCTCGGCCTCCATTCTACGACTTCTTGCTCTCAGAGTGAGTCTTATGTTACCGTTTGCAGGAAGTCCGATTCAACTGAAGGACTTGATCCTATAAATACTTGCAGTTTCTTAACTATGTACATGAAACCAGTATGTCCTTTCCTACTTCCCAAACTATTGAATGCAGGATCAAATCCCAGAACAATACCTTAAAATACCTCTGAAAAGGTACACACACAGCRTACATTTTATTAGAGTCCTAATATTTCTGTTCTGTGTGTTAAAAACACGCTGTCAAATACAGTGGAGTTCCTTGAATCCATATATTAAGAAGGGAAATTATATTAATTCAGTAGGGTAAGAGTCATCTTGTTCTACAGTTTTTTAAACTTTATTGTGGGTTTTAGAAATAGCTGAAGGGAGGAATCAATAGCCACTCTCAACAGAGAATATATGAGTTTGAATTCTCTGGTACATTCCGGTGATGTCGAACAACCATTTTTGTCTTCCTTTGTGTGGGGGGTATGTGTGTGTGTTTGAGGGCCATGAGGCATTTCGTTTATCTATTAGAAGTGACCTTTTATATATTTATTTATGAAAGAAAAGAAAAATTGTATTAAAATGCTTTTGATTTAGAGGTAATGCATACAAGTAATATGGAATTTTAAAGGCAGTATCTAGACTATCATGCTTTTTTAAAATACATTGTATAGAGTGCAAATTATCTGCAAATTAAACACTTTTGGAAGTAAGATAACTACATGCAAATAAATATTTAACTTGCAAACTTCTTAATATGTGTTTTGTGCAGTGGCTTGGATTTTGGACGGGAAGCAATGAGGTTAGGTTGCACAGTCTTGAGCCAGGTTGCTGATTAACTGTGTTAAAGGAATATTCTGAAGCTAATATGTCTGCTGAACACTATTTATAAATCACCTTATGTGTGTCAGTGGCTCTGCTCCTACAAAGACTTGCATATATGCTTAATGCTGCACCATGTGAGCGTTCCCCTCAAGGTGACAACTCATGCTGAGTGAAATCAAGGGTAATTGTAAATCTTTTCAGGCTCAGATCCTGTTTGTGAAGCTATGTATGTGCACGTACGTATGCAAACACTGTAAACTGCCATGTGTTACGCTTTAAAAATGCCTGTTTACAGCTGAGCAGTATTTTCCTGTGCTGTTCGCCAGGTTCTTTACATTTAGATTGGGCTATAGCAGCGCTGGCAGCAGAGAGGAAAGTTTGCGTATCTTAAACTAGGCTGGCTGCTTCTATGAAGGAAGTTTTTAGATTATCTAGTAACCTGCTATCCCTATCAGCTAAAGTAAAGACTACATTGTACTAACTCTCAAAAGCCTTTTGGGGAAGCGCAGCATACCCAGGCCATTGCACAGGATTTTACTCCTCTGAAGTCTCTCTCCAGCTCTGCGTAGAACTGGGAAGCTTCGGTGGCCATGGAAAGGCCTAGGTATCTGCTTCAAACCCTGCTCCCAAACCTGGAGTCCTTGCAGGCAGACTTTGCCTCTGGGAGGATGCATGTTACCCTTTCCCCCCTGCATGGGTGGCTTTTCTAGGGCCATCAGCTGCCTCTTCCCTATCTGCTACAGAGAAGCATCTGGAGGAGTTTTTGCAACTTGGAGAAGCATTAACTCTGAGAAGTTATTTGTGTTGTTTGAAGTATGGCTACTCCCTGGTACCGTCATCTTCTCACCCATGGGAACTTGACCTCATGGAAAAGCTTGTGTGGGCTCCATGTCATCATTTAAGCATGTCAGAGAATTGTTGTTCTTCACCCTGCACTCCACTCCTGTTACCGGAGAGGAACGCTGAGCCCATAATCGGTAACAGAAATCTTGTTTGATGCTCCTTTAATAAACATTGCACACAACTGAGTTTATTGTCCCTCTGATGCAAGTCATCCTCTAACACAGTAGAAGTGCAGTTAGCAGATGCTGACCGCACCGCACAATTCGGTACAATGGTATATTTTTTTTATTATTTTTTTAGAGTAGAAATTAAACATTCCCCTTTCATTGGAAGGGAGAAGATGTATCTGATTTAGAATGACTGGAGTAGTAAGTCGTGGGCAGAATGATGGATCTGAGATATACTTGAAGGGATAATTGTACACAACCAGTAAAGCTGGTAAATATTTAAGGGTCATGGGTTAAATGTCAGAGCCACAGTACTTGAGCTCAACTCCATAAAGTATCAAGAATGACTGGTAATTAAATCCAGGGTATATTTCACCAAAGGGAAATAAATTTGACAGCTAACAACCAATACTGGATTACCACCTCTCAGAGGTTAGGGATCATGCTAGTAATTGTAGGTGGTTTACAGTTGTTAACATAATAGTAATAGGTAGAATGATTGCTTACTCATAGACATCACAATACCAAGCAAAACTAAATCGTCTGTGTGTTAAAGAGAAAAAGAAGCCCGCTAATCATTACAGTGACTTCATTTTACTTCACTCAGCATTTTACTGTTTAAAATAAACATCCTTAGGCTGTTCCTGCTTGAATCTCAAAAGTGAATGTAATCACGATACAATATCCTCAACTCTTCCCTGAAGTTGAATGTAAGGAAAATTTAAAGTTGTAATAGAAAAGTGGCTTTGTAATACCTTTTTCTGAGTTGTTTTACATTTAGAAAGCAACATGGATAAATATGTCTGCATTTAATGATTGTGACAAATTCCTTCCTTTCCCTGCCCCTGCTCCCAAGCAGATTTTTACCACTGGATAATCCTCTCTTGAATAAGCTCTCCTTGGTAATCTGCTAAGACCTTGCACTTATGGAACGTTTTAGCCAAAGTTTTCAAGATACGCTTAAAACCACGGTTGATAATTAATGTGGTTTCACATACTGGGAACTGATGCACAGTACATCTGACACAGGTTTTATTAATTGTGAAATCTCCTGTATTGTATTTTAGGTGATCACCTAAACTAGACACCAGTTTCTTCTCAGCAGGACTCACTGCTCAATAGTTTTTATATCTGTCTGCAGAAGGAGGTGCTTAGCACCAGGTCTGGCTGGAGAAAAGATTCATTTGCAAGATTTGAGGGCAGAGGTGGGAATATTATTTAATACTGGAACAGAGCAAAGAGCTTTCAAAATGTTTAGTCAAGACATGTGGTAGCCCCAAAAACTGTCTCACATCCTATCTTCAAAGCAAGTAATTTCTGTAGCTAAGACCCCATTATTTTGAGAATCTTGAAAGAAAAACTTCTCTGCTCCTGCCTGCTGCCCCATTGACTGCAGTCCGTTTGGCGTTTTGCATCACCAAAGGTTTGTTGTAATCATGTTCAACTTACAGAGAATGATCTATTTGTGTGGAAAGGCAAATGCCTTTTCACACGTACGAGAAGCGTAATTTTTCACATATATGCCAAACAGGATTTAATAATCTCTGGGTTTGAGAGGAAGAATGCAAACTAAGCCAAATTTATGTAACTGTGAGAAATTGTCATGAATGAAAAGCTAACTGAAGGTATATATGTCTTGTGTTGAAAAAATTCCTGGCCCTTTTCAAAAAGTCTTAAGTATAGTTCTTTATACCCAGGTTGACCAGCAATGGCAGAGATAGGGGAGTGACTAGAAAGCTTGACTGCTGCTTGTAATGGAGCAGGATGTGTTGGTCTTTGATAATTCAGTTCCTTCTGGCAGCTTGTGCTGCGTTGCAGGTTGACAGCTGTAACTTGGACTAAGTTAACTGGAGTGGTAGTCGTGTAAGCAGCAGTGAAGACAAAGCAACTTACTGTCAGCATGAATAAATTTAAGTAAATCCCTGTATGCTTGCAGGTCTCTACAGTTTTTGGCAGAATCCTCCTACTTATGGTAATAAAGAGGACACAGTTTGTATTTTCTTGCCTCCCAGAGGTAAAACTCYTTTAGAACAACAACCTTGATTCAAGTGTGCAAAATGAGGTGATTTGTAACAAACTTGAGCGATTTTATTTATTTGTTTTGGGGGGGGTTGTTTGTTTTGAGGGTTCTTGGGTTTTTTAATCCTTTCCTGTACCAGCAAGCTTCCTGCTGGGACAGAAAGTTTCTCCAGGTTCCTCAGGGGATGAGTGGGCTTGTATGAGTGGCCTCCAAGCGACAGCGACCTGTCGTTGACATCAGTGCTTCTGTTGCTTGCTTGCTGCCTTCTTCTCTTCCTCTTCTTCGCTGTTCCTCTCTCTTTCCCCCCTCTCACCCCTCCCTTTTTCTCCTCTGTGGYGGTTCGGCTGTGGGCAGTCGTAATGCATGGCACAGCCCTTGGTTTGTCTTTCAGGTCCTCCTGTTTCCTCCTTGTGAGGCCCAGAGGTCTCCAACGCCTGCAGTCGTTTCAGGTCTTCCTTTCAGAAAGGCAAAAGCCGATGTGGAGATCCTGTCCAGACCTGTGGGAAAGTGCAGCCCAGCAATAGCTATTAATACTGTTCCTTTCCCACTCCTTCTGAAAGGAACTCCCAACAGGAAGGTTTCAGCGGTCTGCACAACTTTGCGGCTTCGCTTTAACTCTTTGGCTCCTACATCATTAAGCTGCCTCAACAAAGCCGCCTCAGCTGTTTTTGCCAAATGTTCATTGTCTCTTGAAATAATTGCTAGCAGAGGTTTACCATTAAGAGTCTTTACAACAGCGTTTTTCCCACTCCTCCCCAGGGAGATGTTAGTAGTGCTTGGTTCAGAGATTATTGATGTCGACTTCAGTATTTGGAAATACGTCTTGACTGTCATCAACGTTAATAAAAACGCTTTAAAGGATAGTATCAACAGGTTAGTTTGGCTTACCAGTAAGCGGTCGCAATGTGTGAAGGGGTTTGCACGCTAACCTTTTTGGAGTGTAGTTTGCTCTGTTCCTCGGGGGTCTGCTCTCCCTCAGCCTACATGTTTAACTCTAATGAGATACTGCAAGTGCACTGCAAGGGAAGAATGGAGCTTCTCATTGCTCTGTGGTAATCGGTATCAGCCTGCGTCGTTTTTGACACATAGGATAGATATCTGCCTCTTCTGGCCTCTCTTATAGGACCTCTAAATTAAAAAAAAAAAAAAAAAGAAGGGGGGGGATATATATTTATCACTGCAACATAGGGTAAGCCACTTGAAAAGATGGTTAATTTTAGACATATTTCAAAGTGCCAACTATTTGTGATATAGTCACTGAAATAATAACAGTGCCCGTTCTCTCTAGGGGCATTTTTTACAGTTTTTGCGGGTTTTCCCCTCTTGGAAACAAAAATAATTTAGTCAGTTTCACTTTTGTTTCTAGTCCGATTCTAATCGAGGTCATCCTAGTTTTTGTGGCTGGGCACTATACTACTGCATTTGCACCTTAACATGAAAAGAGAGTATTTCATTTGTAAAACTGGAAGGCCAGGTTTATCCTTCTTATCCTCTTTTAATATCTGTGCTTATTTTTCAGACATATTTTTAAAACTTATTTCTATAGTTCTGTGGAAAAATTGGTTTGTGAATATAATTGTCAACACAGTTATTGGTAAAATGTCTTTCAACAACATGTTCCCAGTGGTTGTTGGCTAAACGGTGAAAAGTAATGAGCATAATAACAGCATTTGATTTGCAAATTCTTGGCATTTTTTAATTTGGAATGAACTAGCCCCTTTTTAAAATGTAATGGAAGATACCGGATGGTAGCAGTGTCACAGTGTTGTTATGATTAGAGTATCCCAAAAACATAACTCTGAATCGTACTATGCTTTTTGTAACCCTGATGGAGTTTTTGTGTTACTCCATTCTTCCACAATCCTTTCCTTTAAAACTCCCAAGAAAAATAGGAATGCTGCCTAAAAACATGTACCTAAAAAGCACAACTTAAAATGCTGCTTCTCTTTTTATTAGAAAAGAACAAAGGCGCACATACATGTTCTTTGTGGAAAACTAAATTATGTAAGAAAATAAATGCTACTTAAGAGGAAATGTAACAGATGAAGTATAAAGAGTTTTACTTCCTGTATTTTGATTTTTAACCTTTCCCAAACTTTCTCTATTGTAAAGTTAAAACAAAGTCTTATCAGTGAGTGCCATATAGCAGCAGCTGGATAGCATTAGAGCCCTCTGTACGAGCTATTCTTCTTCATTACCTTTTTCATGACAGCTCTTACTTTGCACAGAAAATGTTACTTTGTATTGGAGATTTATGTAATTCAGGTGTCTTCCATTCTGAATTAAAGCATGGCTGCGGTGGAAATGAGGGGTTTAAAAGTAGAGTCAATAGGAATTTATGGGAGAAAAAAGATGAAATTTACAAAGTTCAGTGAAAAAACATGAGTTTATACAAGGACTTTAATGACTCCCCTTTCCCTGACCCCACCTCGAATCATCCCTCCTCCCGTCATTTCATGTCAGTGAAAGCAGAGCATTATTTTGGTTGGTTCAGAGAGGGAGTTTGATGGCAAATCTGTTTCTGGTTTCTGTGTGCATTTAAACTAATCTGATGGGTGCATTCCTGTTAGAGCAAAAATGGCACACGCTCTTGTTCGTTACCTGATAAACTGATGTAGTTAATCTCTAACTTCTAATGTTTATTTTAAATTTCTCTAATTTATTTAAATAGTAATTTAAATTTGGAGCCAGCAGAGTGGTCTGCTACTAGTATAGCACTCAGCCCTGGAGAAATCAAATTACATCTTGGACTTCTTCCCTAACACTGCCCTAAGGAGCATGGGAGTGCTGGAGAAGTGCTATCCTTATCCCCTAGGGTGAGAAGGCATTGTTGTGTGTTACAATTTCCAGTGACTCGATTGGTTCGGGATTTTTCTGATGAAATATTTGATCACAGAAGAAAAAATGTTGTTTTGTTGAAATCAAATGTTGGCAGGAGCATACCAATTTCAGCGGCAGTCAAAAACCCAGGTTCAAGCCGTCATTACCTCTACTGGCACTGCCTGTTTTAGACCAATGACCTACAAGTTCAATCCCACATTACAGCAGTACATTTTACCGTATCGCTGGCTATTTTAAAATGGGTATTTACAGATCTATTCCATGGGAATCATTTTGCAAGCAACAACTTGACCCTGCTCTCGCACATGCCACCTGAAACTCCTGGTCTCTGGTCTGTAGAGCCATATGCTCTTTGGTCCAGAAACAGGAAAATATTTATGCAAAGGTATCGCAACTCCAACAAAAAAGATGCGTGGGGACAACCTGAGAACAACCACTAAGATGTTTAAAGGACACATCTGAAGGGCTAAGGTTCAAGCCCCTGATGTGTTTTCAGTGGGCTAGGGATTTAAGAGATGGGTAAGGGCTCTCTACACATTGAGCAACAAGTGGTTTTGTGATAGGTCTCTCCTAGGGCCACTGTTTTGTTTTGCCTTCCCTCTCTCAAGTTCAAAAGGCTTGGATTCATACCTGTGTAAAGTGGGAAGGTTTTAACATTGCAGAAAGGTTATTAGCAACAATGTAGTGATTTCTACCCAGATCTGCCAGTTACCCTTCCAGCTGTTTTGAGAGTGCGTTGTCTTACTGTAAGTATGCTCTAAGGGAGACCTTTTTGCAGCACGTAGTGGTGCTGATGTTAGTCAAAGAGGCCGAGAACAGTAGTGATATCTTAAGAGGAAAACCTTCCCTGGAAATTAACTTCTTTGTACTCCCCTGTCTTTCCATGCAAGTATTAATGTTTGCTGATTAAGGGACCAGACCAGAGGAAGCCTACAGTTGGTGTTTCTCGTTTGAATGTGTGTTTAGGCCAGTTTCCTAAGGAAACAAGGCTTAGGCAATCACACAGTTTTTCTGTGCCTTCCTCCTCCCTGGGGGCTTTTGAACCTGCTAGACAATTTCAAATGAGAGTCTCACAGGTAATTAATTTTCTTTAAGTCTGAAAATCAGTGGCTGGGGAAGGGAGAGGAACTGAAATTAATGCCCCACTGAGGGAATGGTAAGTACAATTTTGCTGTTGTCCGTTCTGTTTAACAGGAGTTGCCTGGTCAGATGGCACACACATGTGCTTTCGCCTGGCTCTAGCAGAGGCTGTCTCTTGCCTGGGGAGGTCCTGTAGGGAACGTAAGAAGAGCAGGAGCTGTTGGAGGAGTGAGGAAGCAGCCGAGATGGGGAAGGACATTAAAAAATATAAATCTGTGAGAAGACAGACATCATTAATTCTGTTGCTCACAGGACAAATTATTGCAGGAGTGGACTTCACAGGGAGAACTGCTAGTCTTCATACTTCATGGAAGTTCTCCTATCAGCTGTGGGACAATCACACCTTTCTAGGCTGTGACAGCACAGCCCATATATGCCACCTACCTAGTAATTTCTGACTGTAACCTGATAGCTTACATAGGAATCCGGACAATACCAGGCAGAGCAGTTGCATTTCCTGTGGCTAAATCCATTTGAGGGTGGCCAAAAAACCCATATTTTTTTAAAGGCGTTTCCTAGAGCTTTGGATTCTTGTGCATCTACTCTCCAGTCTACAGCTGTGCTTTTAAGTTCTGGTTGTTGCATCATCTTTGTTGCATCATCTCTGGGGTACTTCTCTAGTTTAGGCAAGATGACTGACAGCTGTCTGTATCTGCCAGTGCTGTCACTTGTTAATCCAGAGAGCCAGACCCTCCAGCGCTGTGCACCTGCAAACAATAAACTGTCACCATCATAGTGTAATTACTTTTACTTTTTAGCATGTTTTAAAATATGTAATAGTACTTGTATGGCTCGTAAACTTAAAACACATAATACTGTCATCATTTAGGGGCCAGATGATCAGTATTGCGTTAGCTTTGCTTTTTTTCCACACTACCATTTTTACATCTATTCATTTGTAAACTTTACTCAACAGATGTAGCTTATGTTATGGTCTGATGGCTGCCAAACTCCAGCTGCAAACTTCTTGAGGCCAAGACCTTCTTCTGAAACTCTTTGTCATTTCAAGCTCAGACATATATTCGAGGACAATTCTCCAGCCTTTAAAGGTCTTCAGGGACAAAATCCAGAAAGTTACGAAAGAACAATCACACCCAAAGAGAGACTCTGAAGTCTGAAAATGTTTCAGTGCGTCTCTGTCTTGGTCCTATTTTTAAAAGAATTAAGTAATTTTAGAATTGCTTGTTCCCTTCTGTCAGGATGTCAATCCTGCAATCCATACCCCTTCAATCTCTCCGTTTGGATTTTCTCCATTTTATTAAAATTCCTATTTATCTCAGGCTTTCCTTGCGCTCCGCTCCTCTCTGTTGTTGCAGGGTGCTTAATTCCTGTTTAGAAGTGGGATGCAGATTTTGTCAGCTGAGTCTGGGTCCTTACAATCACTGGGAACAGGTTTTGGACTTCGGGACAGCAGGCATCCTAGATGACCCAAAGCAGCGTTCTCTTTCTAGGGGAGTTCAGCTGGGACTCCTAAACCTTTACTCATCAACCAGGTTTCTGTGCTTTGCCCCACCATCTCTTCTTGGTCCTGGCACCACAGCAAGTGACAGCTTGAAAAGGTTGGAATGTTCTTACTAAAAACATCAAGTGGAAACAGGAAGGAAATGCAAAGAGTCAGAGAGACAGTTTGTTTTATATTGGGAGGTAGGAGCAAGACTCACTGCAGTCAAAGAAAGTCATTTGCCTTCCAGAGCATTCTTCTGGAAACCTGCTTGAACGAAGGCCAGCAGAGTGACAGACATGAAGTGCCAATGCTTTCCTACCCAGAGGGAAAATACAGAGAGGTGAACTAAAATAGTCAGCAAAAGTTTTGTGTGCGAGTCAGTTTATATATATGCTAAAGAAACATCAGAYCAGGGATGTATCAGGTTAAGACTCCAGCTGGTCTACAGATGGAGTGAGAAGGATTAGAGAAATGTGCCATCACAGAGGATTACAAGGAAATCTTGAGAGTAACTAGTATGAAAATACTGAACTTTCAACAGTGTATTAACTATTAATAGGAACTGCCATGCTGGCTCAAACCAGAATTTCGTCTTGCTAAACACCCTGTCACTGTCAGTGGCCAATAATGAAAGCCTGGGAAAAGAGCATAGGAACAAGGCAAGCTTATAAGTGATCCTTCCCAACTTCCACAATGAGTAAGGTGTTCAACGCCTGTGAATTTTTCAGGGCCTGACTTTGTTTCAGCACTTACGTATGGAATTGTATTTCTAAATCTCTGTGAGATTACCTGAAAAAATTGACATAACTGTTTGCAGCCAAGATCTTGGAAGATTATCTGAGCAGGGAAAACAGATGTAGGAGTGTCTTGCGTAAAAGAAGATATTCTATTTATCTGAGTGACATGGCAGTAAAGCCAAAAGTAGATACAGCAGCACATATCTTGGAGAACATGGCACACATGCAACAAATGCTGAATATGAGCTTTTTTTTTTTTTTTTTTTTTTTTTAACCATAATGAAGACTGTAGAGCACCCTAAGCTATTCTGCAGGTCTGTGAAGTACAGCATGGTACGATTCAGTTCTAGCTCTCACCAGTCCTACATGGTGTTAAAAGCAGTATTCTCTCATCAATAAAACATTCCTGCTTATACTAGAGTGTTCAAAGTGGAATCTTGGCACATTTTAGCTTTGGGTTTTTAAGCGGGTGTCAGGGAGTTAGATCTGGCTTCATGTTAAATTTCTATTAGATTTGGGCAAGACAGAGAATTGTTTGAAATTTGGAATTGCTTGGACAGCAGAAATAAGAAATAATCCTGAATTTGTCGCTGGAGGAGTAAGCATATTCAGGTCACAGGAAAAGCTTTTTTCCTTCTCTGGTTCTCCTGTTTTTCTGTGAAAATTTAGTGCTTTAATTGTGTAATTTGTCATTTTGTGATGATTTCCTCTGATTTTTAGCTGTCATTAAATGACTTAATTCCTGAATGAATAGAATGTGTATGAGAAATATTAATGTGTTATTATTGGCTCATCAGGTGTTGTCAGGCAGATATATTTCTGCCTTGACTGGTTAAATTTTGAGTAATCCTATCGCAGGTCTTACCATTATTAGGACCTTCCAAAAAATTAATCGGACAAGAAATGCTAATGAACATATTTGTAAAGAGTTAATATATCAGCAGTTATACTTTAATATTTATAAAATCTAAATAATTTCTTTTTCTCAGAAGTGGATATTTACCAAGGGTTTGGTTGGTTTTTTCCCCCCAGGAGACATGAAGGAGATGCTACTATGTTTGCTTCATTCCATCTTTTTTTTATCTTCTTTAATAATTAAAAGGTGGCCATTCATGGATAGCATTTTGCAGCATACTTTTGCTGTTTAAGTCTTTCGGATTCCTTCCTAAAGAGTACAGGTCAACAAAAATGCATGTGAGTGTGTGGGTAACTTTCATAAAGCAGGTGTGTCAGGAACATAATCGTTTGTGCTTTCGTTTCAAGAAATTTACAGTTTAATTACAACACACTCAGCTCTCTCAGGAAAAAAAAAAAACTGAGAAAAGACAAAAAAGGCTTTGTAATCCTGCACTGCGTTCAGGGTTTAGATCTCACCTTGTAAAAGTTTTTATTGCAGCCTCCTCCTCCACTTGTGCCATGAAACAGTGAATCACTCCTTCATGTCTCTAAGCACAACTGCAGCTCTCATGTTTTATCCTGACACCTCCTAGATGAGCTTTCCATACCAGGGAAAGGGAGGACATTTGATGCTTCTAATATTATTCTGACGCCTCCCCTTCTCAGAGGAGTCAACCTTGCTGGCTGCCTTGGCTATGAATCCCAGCATGAGACCACATTCAGGGTGATTAATGTACGCAGGGGCTCAAACCACCCCTCGGCTTCTTCCAGGGCATTCATTCTCATGGCATAACGTTTCGTGTGTTCAGCTGTAGGATGACCTGGGCAGAGGCCCAGTGGCGCCGATAATTTTCCGTCCTTTGTACGAGTATCCAGAGAAACTAGTCCAAAGCGACTGACAGCGGCCTCCCTCATTGCTGCTAATGATCTTCAGTAGCTGAAGACTTCCTTCCTTGTGTGGCCCTCACACCTTACTGCGTAATTGGGTGATCTGTATTGTGGCTGTGGAGACAGACAATGTTAACTCTTCTTCCTTAGAAAATGATAACTTCTCTCCTCTTCTGTTCTTGGTTGGTTTTTCTTTTTTTGGGGGGGGACACGGACGGACGGGACACGTAATGTTTTTCCAGAATGTTTTTTCTCAAGGAGTTCATCAAATGGTGCTATTACAGAAGCTGTTCAGCAGGGTTTACATTAGCTTTCCCTTTGGTGCTCCACTGTGTTTTACTTTGGCTAAATACAAAAAATCTAATTTAGCTAACTCTTTTTTTTCCTCCTTCCTTTTAGTATTTATATATGAGAGCCAATACTGCAGTTAAAACGTTGTCTTTTAATAACCTGCCTGTTTTAAGAAAAAATACTGAATTTCACTTGAACAAGAACATTTCTGTAATAGCATAATAGTCAGCTTGAATGATGTGGACACAATTGTGCCCATAGGATGAGGCATATGACTAAGAGATTTCCCCTGTTACTTTGCACGTGGCTGTTTCAAATTACCTTAATAACAGGGCAATGCACACAATGAGAAATGCACAATAAGAAGGTATCTTATCCAAAGCAAATAATGGCTGCATACCGCTCAGTAGCTGAAAAAGAGGCAAATGTATAATGAAATGCAGGACAAAGCACGAGGGAATGCCTTGTTACCTAAAACACTAACTTAAGCTTAGACAAGGTCTGTATGTATAGATACGCTTTTCTGAGGCAACCTAGTATAGTTGGAAGCAGTAGCAAAGGTTTTGGTCTTGTTTTAAGGTTTCCTCTTACTTCCCCATTCTGTAGATACAAAAATGGTAGCCACAAATGGTAATTAAGCCTTGAATCGCCAGCTACCTGATTTGTGGCTTCTAGAAGAAAAGCTGGTCCTGCAAATCTCCATAAAGATCATGGTTAGTCTTGGAAACTCATTGGTGTAGCACACTTCTCAAGACAGATGAACCACAGAGCGTACAGCCAGAAAGCACCTGAGAGCCAGCTCCTTGAATTTAAGCCGATGAAGCCCACCGTGTTGTTCCGGCTGTGCAACTGCAGCGCCTGGGTTGTGCTGGGGGACGTGGTGCCCTCTCCAAGCAACCGGGGAGCACTCTGGGTGCCCGCGGCCATCTCTGGTCCCTTTCCCAGAGTGCGATTTCAGTCCGTGGAGGAAAGTGGTAAAGGTCTTGAGATGACCTGAAGTGATGAGATCAATGGAAGAAACAGGTGAGTCCCTTGATTTCCTTATCCCAATTGGAGGTAGATAAAGAAACTGAGACTGTGTTGGAAAATGGGATGTACATCACTCATGTACACAAACCCATTCCCAAATGTGAAAGAGTRCATTTGGTTTCCCGTTTTCCATCAGTGCTATAGCCTGTTTTCATTTCAGTAAAGATGGACTCTTCTTTTCCTAAAAGCAGCTCTAAAGGTCACTGATGTTACATATAATATATTTTTCAGGATTTTTTTCTGGGCCAGGCCCAGGCATAGAAAGGACAAATAAAGTTCATCTCTTGCTTGAAATGTATCTTAATTGGGAAATTGAAAGATGTTGCTATATTTCCAGATAGACATTTGCATGTAGCTGAACTCACTGTAGTGCAGAATTCCTCAGTCTCTCTTAACTTTCATAGGCTTATCTCCAATAAAACCAGGGACATGGTGAATGTTCCCAGGAAAGCAAAAATCTGCCTGTATTTCTGTTTCCCAAGGGGAAGCTCCCCTCAGCTACAATCTGTGGCCCAGAAAGCCCATGGGAAAACTCTGCATGAAAGCGTTTCATGTAGAGCCAGATGCTTCAAGCTCTTAAGCAAGTGGCCTTTGATTTTACTAGGAATATTGTGACTTTACTGATCACCTCCAGAGAGCGTAACTCGTATCTAAGAAATAGAGGGAGGTACACCATAAAATACTCACCACAAAAAGACTTACGCAGAAAGTTAAACTATTGTTTATTATTGGGAGGTGGAGGGAGAAATAGCAGAAATGCAATATCAGATGTAGAATCCTTCTCTCTGATATCAGTAAACTTTTCTCAGTCCAGTTTATTGGAATAGGTCTGAAATTTCAGTATGCGTGTGCATGTGTCTTTTTTTTTTAAATTGTCTTTTCAAGGATGGTGAAGGTAATATAGATAGTATATAACATCCGTACACAAGATTTAGATATCCATGAAGTAGAGTAAAAGATTAAAAATCAGGAAAACATAGCGTATACAGTTTGAAAAGCCAGAAAATATAGATGTTAAATTCTTGCCTATTAAGCTTTCTCTGTCTTTAAAAGACAGACTTCCTGTAAATTTTGAAGGACTATAGGAAAGTTTATAGAATTTTTTTGTGTGTGTGAGGACAAGTCTGTACTTGGAACAACAGAAGTAGGCCAATGTGTGCAGTTAATGCAAAACCAAAGACAATCAAAGACCTGTTAATAAGCATACAATCTTCAAAAAGACCTCTCTTCTGCTCAGCTAACTTCAGTTTGGTCCTGCATCTATAGCTGATTAAATAGAAAACACGTTCACTAAATTCAAGGTAGCCTGTTGAACACTGACAATACGTCAAGCTAGCATTTTTCTAATTTTGCCATTTTAGTGCTAAGTTAGCAAAAGAGTTCTAAAATTACTGCTTATTCAGAAATAAACACGTCATTCTACACTGTCTTATGAGAACCTATCAATTTTTAAGTGTTAAAAGATTAGCTAATCTTTAGTGTAGAATAAGGGAGATTTCTGTGGATAAAAGAGGATCCACAGCAAAGAAACAGTGTTGGTCTCGGGCTGCTTTGTACAGTGTGGCTGAAACAAAAGACATTTCCAGTAATTTCTGTATTTCCCAGAGCCAATGTAATAACTCTTTGATTTTTCTGATGGTGTAAGTCTGATATCCTGGGCCTTTGTGGCCATCAATATTGAAAAATTCAAGCCAGTTTAAAGAGCAGTTGCTTTAAGATGGCATATCCTAGAGAATCAAGTTTTTGTCTCCTAATTTACAGAAATTCCAACCAATAAATAAGTATTTACAGTAAATTTTTACTGTTATACTCTGTGCATTGATGCACCAAACTTATAAACATTTACACATGTAAAGTAGGTCCCACTGGAGTTCTTGGGATTATTCATACTTAGCAAAGTATTCATGTGACATTATTTGCAGGATAAGGGCCTTTGCTGACTTTTTTTTCCAGGCTCTTTTTATTCTATTGTATGTTCTCACCCTTACATCTTTGTCTTTATAATGCTTTAAAATGAACATTTCAATTGCCTCTGTTGTAGGAGCCTCTCTTAGGGAGTGTGTGTAAGAAAAATGTGTGAAGATTATTTTTCCTTCATGTTTTTTTACTTTCTGGGGAAGGGGGATCCTCTTCCCAAACTGAACCTGCTATTCTGAGGTCAGTAAAGATTGAACCCAATGATCTATGACAGGTACAGTTTTAGTGTGATTTTTTTTTTAATATTTTTTTTCCCACCTTTAAGTAATTTAAATATTTTTAATTAAAAGCTTTCATAAACAGGCACAGTGTTACCAGCATTTAATTTAATAAATATTTCCATATAAAGAAGTTTCCTTTAATTAAGTGCTTTAAGAATAAATTAGCTGTTGTGTTTCTTATGAAAATAGACATAAAAATGTTCCTGTGTATATGACTGTAATACAGCAGATAGAAGTGATGGATAGTTAAAGGTGCATGTGACTAAAAGACAAAGGACTAAAACATTTCCAGAAACATGTGCAATTTTATCATTGTCAGAAATGCAAAAGGTTTTTTCCTAAATTATGTTAGTAGCTAAAATTACTCTGTTTGTTTTAGTTTCACTAGACAAATTTTTTTCCTTTGCATCCATCTTACTGTAGGGATTTTGAGTGCCTGAGTGAGTTTTAAACTCTTGTGATGAATGAAATATGGAATCAGACTGTTCAGTTCTGTAGAAGTTAATGGCTGCTGCTGTTGTTGCATCAATTAAAAAGAACAAGTAAGGAAGAAGTAGGTTTTGGAACCGTCTGCTTTATGGTAGTTCACACAGCCGAACAGAAATCTGAGAACAAGACTTGAAGGAAAACAAAGAGCTTTACAGTATTTTTTTTTTTTCTTTTYTTTTCAGGAAAACACACAGAAGCTAATTTTAGCTTCTTGATCAAATTGACCCAGTCTTTAACCCTGGCAAACGTTACCACAACACACTTCCAATAGACAATAGTTTGCATACCAGCATCGCACTGGAAACAGATGTGCGTGCAGGACTGGCTTTTTTGGGAGACTCTCT
This sequence comes from Phoebastria nigripes, assembly GCA_035582835.1. NCBI lineage: Eukaryota > Metazoa > Chordata > Aves > Procellariiformes > Diomedeidae > Phoebastria > Phoebastria nigripes. The sequence goes on from JAYKAV010002810.1 coordinate 2,058,722, forward strand.
GAGAATTCCACTAGAATGAAAGCCTGAAAGTGCTTTCTTCCTAATTGGGTTATAAACTGGGTCTTCTTTCAAACCCAAACTGGGATCTTTTCAGAGTCACTTGCGCCCTTTAAAAACTTCTTATGTCACAGCTATGTTTTGACCAGACTTTCAAAATATCATTCACTTGGAGAAAAGTTGCTTGGCATGAAGCTTGATTATTATCTTGGAAAAAAAAAAAAAGAAAAAAAAATTGTTAACAGCTGGGCTATTCATGGGCAATTGTTGTGCAGTTTATATATCAAAATGTTTGGAATGTTAACAATTACCTCTTTTACTTTCTCACAAAGTCTCTTATAGTCTATAAAGTCTGACTTTCGTTGTTTTTATCAAAAATATGTAGTAATTCTCCTGCTGCATCTTCTCCATATCCCCCCTCTCTCCTCCCAGCTGCCCCATCCATTTTCCTAGCCTGATCATCAAGTTCTCACTACTACCAACCTCATCGCCATCATCTCTGATCCACTGTGTTCTGACTACATGTAAAGTTTGGCTCTATTAGGGACAATGTAGCATTGGTGATCCCCTGGGACATGCGTTTTTGAAAAACAGTCCTGTACTTTGAAAGGCCCCTCCCATTCAGATTTTTTATTTTTCTATAAATTGCAAAATTTTTAACTTTCAAAGTATTGAATCTGGATTTTTCCTGCATAACCTGGATAAATTCTAAAGGTTCTGAGACACCAAGTTAAGAGCCATTTTTTGCAGAGGGTAGAGAAACAATTTTACCATAAAATAACACATCCTATCTCATTTTGCATTACATCTGTTGGGCCACATCCTGGACACGGAGATAACTTTGTTCAAATCACTATTCTAGTCAGTTGGCCTAATTTATTTTATGTTTTGCAGTTGTATTGGGAAACCATTCCTGGACAGAATTCCATTATTTGCACTATTAAACTCAGTACAAAAGGACAAACACACTCCAGAAAGTTTACAAGCAAGGAATAAAAACACAAGTAGACGCAGAGAAACAATAAATGAAGGCAACAAGGACACAGTAGCAGCTACAAGACAATCATCAAAAGTATTTGTGACATGTCTGCAAAGAATAGTAATAAGGGAGATTTCTAAGATGGTCACAAAAAGCTCTCTTCATTCACTGAGACCGAAGTGGAAGAAAAAGAAAAGTTCTTGTGCAGTTTGATCTCAACATACTTTCTTCTTCCATTGCTTGTTGCTAAGATGGAAATCAGGAATCTTGCATTTTTATTTGTACTACCTCTGCGCAAATCTCTGCCCCAGCTCAAGCAGATAATTTAAATTTTTAAGTCACAGGTACTTTTTTGTTCCTGGCACTGTTGCATTTTGTGTAGAACAGTTACATGCTAGCATATATGCATGAAGTATTTTTTTTTTAAAGTCATTATTATCTACTACGAGTGTTAATGGATCATATGACATGAGGGCATTAAGCCTGGGCTCTAGAGCACAAAGGGAGGCTCTTCCCTTCCACCTTAAGTTTTGTTAATATCAACAGAACAACAGAAAATATATTTTAAATTTAGCTGTTCATTCAATATGGACCCAGTTTGCAAATAGTTTTGAAGGAATTAAAATTGCATGTAGGTGTTATGCATAGGATATTTGCTAGAAGCAACTGATAAAGCTCTAACTTGGGTATTGGCGGTGCAGCTCATAACCAGTAAGGCTGCATAGGGTACAATATCTGGATGGGAGGTAGTCGGAGGCGTACTAGGGTACTATAGCTATATATTTAAAGATGCTTTTTAATGTGAATGCTTATTAGGGCTAATTCTAAGCCTTTCAAAGCCTGAATTTTGGGAAAAGCAAGACAACTTGAATTAATCTGGTAATCAGTTGATAGTATGTTCTGCTGCTATCTCTCATCTGTTAATTTAGCCTGCTAGTCACGTATGAAGTCATGTCCTTGTCTGTATTTGGGGGTTAGTCTGCCTTAGAAGACAGGAAAAAGTAGCATTGAATGTAACCAGTATTAAACACATAAAATTGATCCAGCAACACACTGATTAAAAAACAGAAATGTATACAAACTTCAGAGGATGTCGCATTCAGGAGAGCTGTGTAGAGCAATCATTTAAGTTAGGAAAACCCTGGGAACTGGCAGCATTAAAATGCAACATCTAGACAAACAAATTATGTTATTTCCAAATACATCTTAGTTTCTCTCTTAGGCAAAAAGTGGCTGCAGCTGATCGTTAAATTTGATCAGAAGTTCATTTCTATTGGAAGGTCTTTTTTTAGCTTTAAGGGAAGGAATGTTAGATAGGCAGTTAGTCATCCCCAGTCCTCCCAGCATTTCTTAAAAGGTCAGTTGAACTTGCATCACAGAATTGGCATGCTAGTGTTGTCTTACATCTGGAATGCGTGATACCAGCATTTTTATTCAGCCTATTAAGGGTACATTGGTTAACATGAAGGTAGATTCTGCCTTGGAGACAAACGCCCTGAGAAACAGAAAGTGTTTGGTACGCTGCCTTTCTTCCAGCTTTACCACAAGCATGACTTTAAACATCCTTGCTTGTGCCTCCTCTAGAACCTGGTGTATGTTGGGGCCAGTGTTCGTTAGCATCATCACAAACAACTTCCAGTGTGTCTGTCTCATACAACCGTCTAGTTATTGGTCAGTGCCAGACTTGAACCTCTGGCCTGCTGTAAAAGTTTGGAAGCATCCACTGGACAGAAACGTCATCCCCTTCAGACACAAAGCTGATGGCCCAGCTGAGTATTAGGGCCGATTAGGTGTGCCTGCTGCGGCTATTGGTAAATGTCGGCTTGTAAGAACTTTATCCAAAAATGGGCAGAAGTAGTTATGCAGTTATACTACAGATAAAATGTCTGTAATGAACTTTCATTTGTAATTATCACGTTTTTTGGATATTGTTTCAATTGCCAGTGTCACAGAAAACCATAGCTTCTCTCTGAAACATGTTGCCTCTTGCAGAGTCTTCAGCCTACTGGAACACATTCTGTAAGGAACATTACTCAAATGCATTTATTTTGTGTTGAATTTAGAAGTGTGTATCTCTTGAAATATTTAAGTTGGGAAATGAAATGAGAAAAATGATTGTTTCAAGGGCATTAGAATTAGCAATTTATTTTCTCATCCCTGGCAGGCCTACTTGCAGCTTGGCTCAGAAGATCTGAATAACAAGTCACTATCCTAGGCAGGGGAGTCTTCCTTTTGTCAAGTCGTGTTGTGCATTTTGTGGTGAACGAGAAGAAAACAAATCTTTAAGGAAAGCTATTTTGGTTCAAGGTATTGCACATTGCAAAGCAGATTTTTTCAACCCCTCTCTATTTGAAAAAGTCCAGACCTATTTGAACTAAGCAGTGAGGTGTATTCCAGATGATTGATTTAGGAGACTGCTTTGGATCCTGTAAGTAAGTAAGTTATAACTATTAATATTGTCATTACTACTTGTCAAGGAGATATTAAAAAAAATGTGTGGCTAATGAACTTGTAAGTCATATCTTTGTTCCAGATAACAGCATAATTGTGCCAGGAGCAGAATAACTCTTGCAAGAAATGGCTGCTGTGTAGTTGTTTTGACTACAAATAGCATGTGGTTTCTGTAGCACAGCCTGTCCTTGTGACTGCGTCACTAAACCTTGAAGCTTTCTTATGATGGTCTGCTGGCCAACTTGGCCATCTGATTTATGGAGACTTGGCTGGCTTAGAGGCCCAGGTAGCCACCTTCTGTATTTGCAATGGTGTAGATCAGGGCAAATGCAGGTGAAGGGAGTCCATGCGCTTCTAATTTTGGGCAATGCAGAGTTTACTCATTTCTCATGGGGTAGCCTACCCCTGTCCTATTTACAACAACATCTGTGCTTGTACTTAACTGTATGTTTGAAGACTTACTTGAATCAGAGCCAGGGCAGGTCATGCTGGAATGGTTTTCTCACATGAACAATACTAATTTTTTTTTTTCCCAATTAATTGCAGTTTCTCACTACTGCTCTGAAATTTGCAGCACAACTTGTATTAGTGAGGGTCTGGAAATAACACCTAACATCTTTGTGTTTAGAGAAGATACCTACTGGCAGAGTAATTCTTCAGAAGGAAGTATCAGCTATGTCTACTGTGAGTTTAGATAGGGTAAGATCTATTCCAGCTTGTCAAATAAGTTACAGGAAATCAAAAATAAATAAATAACGGTTGTTACAAGCATGCATAGTGCTGATTTTCCAGTATTTTATGTTATGATTGTAATAAAATTTTCCCATTAGAATGACAAAATAACTTATAATTTATAAGTTAAATGCTTGCCTGAATTAGTTTGAAAAATTGCTTCTGTGTTAATATGTGAAACTGAGTCGAGTTTTATGTTGCTGAAGAAAAGCAATCAAATTTGCTTTTTGTGGAGACTTTTTATCCGTATAAACAAGGGGAAAATTTTCCAAGTACAAGGTAAATTTTTCTAGTTATGACTTATATGGCAAATATAAAAACCCCAGTATTTCTGGCCATCTTACCTCATGAAAAAGGCAAACAGGCAGTGCATTCTTTTTTTTTTTTTCTTTGAGAGGAAAACATGGCAACTGTTGAACTTGAGGATACTTCTGGGCTCTGATCCTTCAGACAGTGAATTCAAAGGATATTATGACTCATGTGACATTATTCCTGAGCATAAAATTACTCACATATGAAAGTAATGGAATGTGTTTGAAGTTTTGGGCCAGCATTTTGGTCACTCAGCAGGTGGTTAACTTGTAACCTGGAAAAACTTTGTTGTTGGTGGATGTTACAAGGAGGATAATTATAAAAGATAGTAGAAAGGCATGCACATCTGATGAATCGGCCAGTGATTTACCAGTGGTGTGCATGGGGAGGGGTGCTGTGCATAATCAAACAGTGCAAGATAATTTAAGGCAAGAAGTGAGACAAGTTCCTTGTCCCTCGGCGTGCCTTGCTCTGCAAGCAGCCCCATGAACTTACTGGGACCATTTGTCGGGTTTAAGTCCTGCTTAAATGAATAAGAACCTGGCACCGTATGCACGTTTTATGTCTCTTTTGTAAATCTCACCACCAGAAGGGAGTTGTGAGGTGATTTCTGCTCGTTTTGAGTGAACAAGTCTTCTTGGGGATGAAATCATTCGCATCAATTTCAGCTGGAAGCATGAGCAAGTCCGTCATTTTGCAATGGGTATGAATCTTTCTGGCCTGAATTCTCTGCTATGCTTCAGTGGCAGGAGGGGCTGATGGTGGCACCTTCCTCCTGTGCTCTCTGGCCTCCCATCTCACCTTCTAATGGAATCAGAGGAGCAGAAGCAATCTGAATTTACACCACTGGTGTCAGGTCTGCGGCAAAGCACTCACTAGTGCAGAGTCATACGTAAAAGAGTGCTGATGCAGCACATCTCATCAAGCATGTGCTTCTCTCCTCTGGTCCATGCACCAGCTGTTTCATTTTGGTCCTTGCTTTAGGCACGTGGTGAATGAACTCATATTGTAGAAACAATTTAAGTAGAAGCAGATTGGGCATAAATCTTCTCTTGAAATATTTGCTTTAATATCAGCCCAATTTCTGCCGAGTGATGAATATTAGAGTTCTACTAAATGTACATGCAAACAGCTTGAGTACAAGCGTAGACATTCCCACATCTCCGTTTCAAGCTGTGGGGAAGTATCTCCAAAGCAGCCATGCTCATTTGTTATTCTAAGATTTCATTCCATAACACACCTTTTAGGAATTTGGATTCTAGGAGTTTGGCTCCACTGCTTCTGCGTCTCTTTCCATCCTGCGAGCTTTTCTGCTAAAGCATTTCTGGAGAAAGAAGTCTGGGCAAAAAAATAGCAGTCTGACAGCAGTGTAAGGTGTAGTGTGAGTAGTGACCAATTAAATACATATAACTGTAAGCCCTTAAAATTAGGTGCTCATCTTTTGACTTCCTTATGACTTGTCATGTTGGTAGGAATGACCAGGAGTCCACCTAATGTAATGCCAGCAGGCAAGGTATGGTTACACACCATGCAGCCCTTCGAGGATCATATCGGTGCTGAGCTGGTACTGTTCCAGCTGGTGCTCAGCAAAGCATTTAAGCACAAGAATAGTCTGCTGAGTTCAAAGGACCTATATGAGATCTTTAAAGAGAAGGGCAAACAGAAATGCTTTGCCGGGTCTGGCCCTAAATGGGTGGAGGGGGAAGATGTTGCCAAACAGGTTTAGAGCTGCTCAACTCACAAGGCCACAGTGGTCTTATCTAAAATAGTATAAGACCTAGTAAAAATTTAGAAAAAGACTCCTTGAGCTTCCTGCCCTCGGCAGAGACAGCTGCATTTGATTGATAGGTGCACCCCCCTTCCCTTCACACCACGTATGTGTGGTGAGGATGTGAGATTTCCCCAGTTATTCTTGCTCTTAGGTTGAAGCAGATGTGCTGCCTTGCTTCCTTCAAAGAGAAAAATGTCCATTAATTTGGTCTGAAAAAATTCAATTGCTGGGACAACAGATCCTCTAATTCTTTTTGCAATTTATCATCTGTCTGTTCCTCCGGCTGCACAGCCCATGGCCCGCAGAGGGAAAGTGATGACAAGGGCACCTGGCAGTAAGCACTTGTTGCAGTTTAGCCCAGGTGGCCACAGTGCTTAATGGACAACTCAGCTCACAAAACGCATTGCTGGTGGTGAGGACTTCTGATTTCATTTTTTGCCTGCTCAGTCAGTTCTGGAATTCAGCTAATTGTCTGGTTAATGCACTGTCTTCTGCTCCGTCATAAGACCTTTTGCCAAATAGCGACTTAACATGAAGAAGAGGAAATGTGGGGCATCTCCAGAAAGCCAAAGCTGTTGGCTCTTTACATGAAAACTGTGACGAGCAGACATTAGCCGAAGTTGGATACAGCTCCCTCCCTGCTGAAGAGCAGATTAGGCCATGAATCTGAGGAATCATGCGGGAAAGCATCCTTCTCAACGGGACCCATGTGTCTCAGAGATGCTTGCTTCAGTCTTCAGACCGATGCACGAGCCCTCTTTTCCAGGCTACTACCAGATGTCTTCTGATAGCTAGAGGAAATGTGAACCCCGAGTCAAAAACCCCAGGGTTTTTTTCCCTGGTTTGCTTCTCCCTCCTGAAAAATCCAGAAGCTAAGGTTTTGAAAGTAGAAGGAAAAATAAAAGAGAAACTGAAGTTAATTGATTCACTTTCCTTCAGATTTTCCTCTATGTCCTGGTTTCGGCTGGGATAGATTTAATTTTCTTCCTAGTAGCTGGTGTAGTGCTGTGTTTTGGATTTAGTGTGAGAATAATGTTGATAACACACTGATGTTTTAGTTGTTGCTAAGTAGTGTTTACACTAGTCAAGGACTTTTCAGCTTCCCATGCTCTGCCAGGTGCATAAGAAGCTGGTAGGGGGCACAGCCAGGACAGCTGACCCAAACTGGCCAAAGGGGTATTCCATACCATATGACATCATGCTCAGTATATAAACTGGGGGGAGTTGGCTGGGGGCCAGCGATCGCTGCTCAGGGACTGGCTGGGCATCAGTCAGTGGGTGGTGAGCAGTTGCATCACTTGTTTTTCCTGGGTTTTGTTCTCCTCTCTCTCTCGTTGTTTTCCTCTTCATTACAATTTATTATTATTATTATTATTATTTTTTTATTTCAAGTTTTAAACTGTTCTTATCTCAACCCACGAGTTTTCTTACTTCTGCCCTTCCGATTCTCTCCCCCATCCCACCAGTGCGGGGGGAGGGTGAGCGAGCGGCTGTGTGGTGTTTAGTTGCCAACTGGGGTTAAACCACGACACTTTACTACAAAAAATTTACAAACAGAAAAATAGTTCTTCGACAGAGATAAAATCCTGCTCTTTGGCCTCCTCAAGCTCAAATAAGAGTTTGTTTTGATAAACTGATTGATGGAGCAAATTCTGCATTCAGTACTTCTGGCCTTTATCTTGCAACTGCTCCCATGCAGGCTGATCCGAGGACCATCGGGGACTCCTGTTSTGAGGAGTCCTCCCTTCCGGATGTCATCAGAAGGGGACCATCGCTGCTTTTTAAAATAAAATAGAAGCAGTTCTGAGAAGAGCTAATCATTTTTTGCCTTGAAATTACGATAACCAGCATTGCCCTATTAAGAGAAAAATCACATTTTTAAAAATTTCTCTTCACTTAAGACAATCTCAGTACTTCAAAACTAGTTCTAATGTGCAAATATTCCAGCATGTTTCTAAACCTGAAAATCATGTGGGGTAGTTGGAGATGGAGGATCCGTTGTCTGAAACAGGGTGTTCTAGGTATTTCATCCTTAGAAACTTGGTTGTAATCCTCTGCACAAGAGCTTTCTCAAATGGGCAAGCATATGTGAAAAAGATAGAATGGGTAGGGGAAGAAATTGCATGTTGACAGTAAATACAGATTATTCAATAAAAGAGAGGACAGAATCAGTCTGAAGAATAAAATTAGCATTTTCTTCTCACTGGACCCTATCTCTTTTACCAGAAAACCAGTACAAATCTCTGTGCTATGTCTGCCTGGTACTGCCCTGTACACAGAGACTAACTTAATTCATAGACAGCTGAATCCTCAGAGGAAAGTTTAAAGCAGTGGTGTCTAGACCAGAGATATGACTCATGAATGCACAGCCTATAACCAATTCCACACTGTCTTCCTGGGTCTGCAAACTGCCTGAAGCTATAGCTCAAAAAGACACATATATGTGTGTGTGTGTGTGTGTTTCATTTGGGATTTGTTATACAACTGTTGATTTTGTAATCAACTCTTACTTATTTTATTACCAATTATTTTAGATGGTGGGAGATGGTTAATGAGAGGCTAGGCTATGAGGAAAGTAAAGGAAGGAGCAGAAAGATAATAAAGTGGAAAAGCCTCAAGTGAAACAAAAAGGAAGGTGGAGAAACAGAAGAGGGGAGAAAGACCTTAGGAGCAGTCATGAAAGTAGACTGAGGGTGGTACATACTCAGGTCCACATAATTTAAAAAAAAAAAAAAAAAAGTGACTGTGTTGACAGAAAGAATTCTGGTCTAGACCGTTCCCTGACATAAAAAAAAAATCCCTCAGAAAATACTTGATGAAGAAATAATTGTCAATGAAGTCCTTAGCAGGACAATCAGCAAGCTAGCAATCCTCCAAAAGAGTAGTAGGACTGAGCTAAGCAGAGCAATAAAAGGGCATCAAGCATTTGAGCTTACGTCAGAGCGCAATGTGGATTCTGCCATAGCTGGAGAGAAAAGGAATGAGCTAATAAAAACAACGTGCATTTGCATACAAGGGGAACCAAGCCACCAAAAGGACTGGTGGAGCAGCCAGGCCATACTCCCAAGGGAACAGCAGTTTAACCAACAGATGTTTGCTCAAATAGCAAACGTGGAATCTTCCGGTGATGGATTTATTCAAATCCAGGTGGCCAGGAGCCAGGAATATGAAAAAGCAGCAGGGTAAAAATTATATTTATAGCTCTTTACTCGCCGAGCAGATTACACTTTTCATGAATGAGAGAGACGTCAGTTAGCAAGCTCTACAAGGTCGTGATTTTTCGAGGTCTTAGAGTGACGGGACCCAATTCATTCAGACATGAAAAAAACGTTAGCTGACTAGGAGGTTGCAAAATTCTTCCCTCAGAAATGCCCTTACCACTGCCCTTGACTCAGTTGGGATTCATCGCATGTGTGTAAGCATAGGAAATGTCCCAGCTCACACCAGATATTTTTCCAGGTTTTTTTTCTTAGAATAAATCTATCATACGTACCCCATGAGCTCCTTTGTCAGATATCTTGGGCTTTCTAAACTTCTTTAGGTAACCATTGTAGCTCACAGGGAATTCAAATGCTTGTGTGTCTGCTTTCAGATGACACAAAGCCGATCTAGTTCCCCTATCACATACATATGGACAAGAACAATGGTTGATATTTCACTAAGCTTGTTTATAAACTATCGCCTTTTCCTCTTTATGTTGAGGTAGTACTTTGGGACCTATCTCCTAGTCCAGGACCTCTGGTCTATGGGCACAATATGTGTATAACAGAAGGATGGTCTGTTCTCAGAAGATTAGATCTAAGAGACAACAGATGAAAACAACCGCCAACAAAGTACAAGGTGACGCTGGGACTAAACTGCTCAAATGGAAAAAGACTGACCATATCCCATTTTCAATTTTGGAGTTTCACTATGCAAATTTATAAGCAATAAAAGTCTCCTGAGAAGGGATCCCATTTATTCTACCATAAAGTTGGTTTATTTTTCACTTAAAGAGCATAGAAAAATGACCACTGGTGGAGAGTTCAGAGAGTTTTAATGGGGGCCTTCAGAATTAGGTAAAAGCCATATTTTGTAAAACAAACAAGCTTCTGCTTTTCAGACAGACCACTTCGAGCTCTGAGTTAACTCGTGTTTTTCATCTGTTTGATGTATCTCTCTGTTGTCTCTTGCCTGAGATTGCAAGGTCCCAGAGGAAGAAGCTGCATTTTTAGTTGTGTGTTTGCACAGTGCTAAAAGCAGATTGGGATTCCTTTGTGTTAGGCACTACACAAATATGTAGGAAGAGAGTAGACTCTGCCCCAAAGGACTGTCAATCTGTTATAGACAGGCTAGATAAAGGATGAAAGAGGGAATGGTTAGAAAGGTACCAAAGGTCAAATCATGGCAGGGCTACACATAGGACAAAGACTCCTGACATTCAGCCTGATATTCTGCCACTGGACTACCCTGCTGCTGCGATTGCACTGGGAGCACTTTTCCCGTGCCGTGTTAATTTATCAGAGGGAACTGTTCAGTGTTGTGAGGCATTTTCCCCCTATTTAAGAAAGAAGGAGAGTGCGTGAGAAAGTGTATTTGTTTGAAAGCTTGCAGATGAGGCAAGCCTTGTAAGGAGGAGGTAGTACCATTTATTGCACTAACTGAAGTAGATCAAGACCTGAAAAAAGGCTTGTACGTGTGAAAATATTAGGGGTTTTTTTGCCAGATTATGTCATTTGGCTTCATAAAATCTATAGCTTCTCCCTAAAAACTTTATCTTGCTGTATTCTTATACCACTACAGCTGTAATGATGTTAGTTGATGAAGGCTTTTGTTGTGAACGAGGTTGTCAAAGTATCTTCCAGTTTTCTACTATGGTTTTTGTCCAAAAGGATTGGCACGTTTCTTTGTGGAGAGATGTTTATTAGATACTGTCCCAGCAGTGAAATGTGTATACCAAGATGTTCAGGCACTGGGGATGTGGAGTCATCTGGACAGGAGATGCCAACTTCAGCCCTAGCAAAGAGGGCTTTAATACTGTACAGATGGAGCAGGCAAAACCTCTTTTTCGAAAGTCTCTGTGAGAAGCATGGGAGACAATATAGTTGCTGCTCTGGGAAGCTTTGCATTTCATTAAGTCAATTTAATATCCAGTGAGAACCAAATACACCAACCTCAGCACTTGACACTGCAAGTGACTTGAGTGCCTCAACTGTTGAGGTGAAATCCTCTTCCTGTGGAACCTCATGGATATGCCCCTGCTGACTTTGACCTCCATTAAAGTGTGAGAGAATGATCACAGGCTCAGGATTTCATCCTGGGAGCTGAGGCAATTCTAGCCTGTGAAAAGCACCCAGAATTTCACAAGATTGCAAGAATTGCTGTGCAGCATCCTCTGAATGTTAGTGTCACTCAAGGAGACTGAGATATGCAGTGAAGGAAAAGCTTCTCTGCCTAATTTCCTAATGCTAAAAGGAAATACTGTGATGAGTCCTGCAAGCCTGTGTTGGGCAGTTTCAAAGTATTTTGTCATATGTTGATTAAGTATGTAAATGCGTAATACAAAAGCATCATTATGTGTGTCTTTAAAAAAAAAAAAAATCAATTCCTTTATTTAAAAAGAAATAAGGAACTTGTTTAATTTTCTGGGAACATTGTCCAGTGAAACATTTATCTTCCCTATGGTCCAGTAAAATTATTGTAGAGCTGCCAAAACTCATCTTGAAAAGTAAATAGAAAATCCTGCAACTTTGGCTCATCTAAATGAGATGGCTATTGTACAATGCTTCTCCAGGTTTAATTAATCTTACTTTGGACATTAAAGTTACTTGAAATAGATTTGATTTTAATATTTTTATATACTGCCAGGCACAGTTAACTTATCTGTCTTCAATGGAGAGGTCTATTAGTGTTTTTTCCATCAGTGTAAACCTCTTTTTGCTGTACTTAATCCTTATCCGTCTATCTTTATGATTTCAGTATTGTTTCATGTAGTCCCACACTTTGCCCGCACTCTTAATTTACACATTTGGCTTGGCTGGGTCCCTTTCGCCCTGCCTACAAATTTATCCCATGTCATCTCCTCATAGCAATTTATAACCTCTATAAAATGTCATGTAGAGTCACTTTTTATGTTTCTGAGTAATGGTTAGGAAGAATTGCATAGGGAATCAAAAATCTAATGAGTTGTACATTATTTTACTATTTATAACCAGAGGGCAGTCATTGACAATATTTGGCAATTTTACAGCTAAGAGCCCGGACTATTGTGCTTTTGAATGTAATTTATTAAGCAAATAAAACTCTTATTGGTAGCGGGTCCTGTTAAACCTGTGGCACCACATGAGTTCCAGGCCCATACAGCTGTGGAAGTTTCATAGTACCTGCATACATCTTGCACGTCTGGACACTAATATTTTACACTTACTTCATAGTTTTATTTATTCAATTGCTTTTATGCTCTTGATTGGGCTGTAACCAGCCATTTATAGTAGAAACCTTGGGTGGGGAAGGAGGGGGCAGCGCGAGAAATAAAATGCATTTATTCTGGGAAGATTTAAATCCCTGTTTTATGAGGCATGGTATTTAGTAAGTCCAGGCAGTGGAGAAAATGGCCGAAATATTAGTGGCTTACACCAGCATAAAAATAATCTCTGAAAATAGCATTGAGGGCAAAAAAAATTGCTAGTGTAAAATCGCCCTGCGATAAGCAAGAATGAGTTCAGTGCTGTTCCTGAACTGATCGTGGAGGTTTAATTCCTTTCTTTCCCTGACTAAATTCTCCTAATAAAGTTGTTTGACTCACTAGAAGGAAGCCTTGTAACACTGTAGGGAATTAATACAATCTCATTGCATGAGTTCATAGTTGTGTGTGTAGGTAAATAAGTTTGGCTTTATTTCTTTCACAGTGATTTGTATCTAGCAGGAAAAGCTTTTCTGTTTGGTTTTTTTTTTAATGCTTAAATGATTGTGGTTCTTGTTGCCCTCCTGACTCATATGGATATAAATCGGGATTATTTCCCCTTCAATTAGTGAGATTATACCAATATAAAACAAGCATAACCAAGGCCCACCTGTATCATACATGTTAAAGAGGAGTAAGACCAAAGGCTGCTCAGTTATTCGTGTGGCTAACATGTTTGTCATTGATTAGATCTTGCTATTTGCATAATGCCTTAAAACGAATTAAAAGAACAAGATGTTGTGCTACTTGCAAAAACATTTGCTCTGGGAAATAAAAGCAGTTATTAAAAACCTTATCTCTTCAATGTCCRTCTTAATCAACGGTAATTTAACAGAAGTCAGGAGACAAGAAGACAGTGGATATTGAAACAGTGAGGTATGTGTTTGTATGTGTTAACATGGATAGTTTGCCCTGGTGTGTACCGCTGACTTTTCTTTGCATAGATTGCTTTTCCATTCTTGAGAGGCCGGTTCTGTGTGTGAGAAATAGCAGAGGGGCTAGAAGATCACTTACTATTTCTGTGGGTTGTTTTTCTTTTGGGGGGGGGGTGTCACCTGCAATTGCAGGTTGTTTGGGAGCTTCTCCACATTCTGCAACCAGATTCTGGAATATCTTCTGTTGTCATGGCTGCTGTTATTTCTTTTAGTAATATTTGCTTCAAAACGCAGTTCTGCCCAGAAGCAGTGCGCGCTCAGGAAGCACAGCTCTTTGGAAACACGCGGCACTCGCGACGTGGCTCCTCACTGCCGCCCAACGTGGTGTTGCCTGTTATGGAGCACGCGTCTGCAGTGCCATGCTGCCTCGTCCCGTGGCAGAGTTAGCTTTTAAAATAATCTCTGCCTCTTCCCGNCCCGAGAAGAAAAGGAAAGCGTGCCTTAGGTTGGTTCAGAAGGCACCAGTGGGTTGAAAAGTCTGTGAGAATGAGCAAGCCTTCTTCCCGCATTAGTATTAACCAGGATATCCTGTTCCTTGATCATYGCCTCAAGGATGAGGGACTTTTTAGATACAGTATACCTTGGTTTGTGGCTGAGAAAAGAAGAGACTTCATCCATTTTAGGAATCTTGAAGGGGGGTGGCCATGGCAGGGGGGAGGAAAAGTTAATAGGAAACAGATTTAGAAAAATATTGTATCTATCCTTCTGGGTGAATAAATCAGCGACTGAAACAGCTTGATAGCTGTAACCATAACCTACTATGCTGCACAGAAATAAATATTCCCTTTAGGTCACTGTCTACATACCATATCGTATCTGTGCGCTTGGCAACAAGTTCTTGCCATGTGCAGTAAACAGTTGTGAGAGAGCAGACAGGGGACGGTAGAGTTGAGTTTTTTAACAAAAAATAATTGGAAAAATATCATTCCTGGATATTAGTAATGCATCACTTGGATTTCACTGCACCATGTTTATGTGCTGTGTGCCTGGGATATAATTTGATTGCCTATGCAAACATACAGTTAAACCCTACCTGAAAGATCAGGTAGCTATGCTCTCCTCAATAGCATGAGTAATTTCATACTGGAGCAGTTCTCTTCTCAGTTGCATTTGTTTCACAGTGCTTGTACCAGTATAAACAGCAGGAGAAACTAGCTGTTACGATGTCCTCCACGTTGCTAGCCTGAATTAAATTTGATTTTCTACACCCAAAGTCATTCTCACATCTCGGGGAAATACCTTCAAATTCATTTGAAAACAAAGCTGGCAAAGAGCTGTAGATTTTTTTTTTTCTTTAAATTACTAGTTCCTGCTTATTTTCAATACTGCCCTATAAACCGAAATATCTATGCTTTGCATTTTGCACCTAACAACCTGCTTTTCATCGTTAACTTCTTCCCTTATCCCCCCACCCCCATGTATCTAGGCTGCTGCAGCCACTGTAGCACTGGCCAACTTTGTTAACTTCACGTTTTCATTCAAATTTACTGACGCAAGCAGTGTTGGCCATCGCCTTTGCAGTGTTTCTCTAATTATTGAACTAGTACCTCTAGGGTCCAGTAAAGCTTTGCGCTGTTAGTTAGTAATAAAGTAACTGAACTACTTTTTCTTTATTCCTTTTCTATTTTTTGTTTCTTTTTTCTTTTGACTGCTTTGGTACCTTCTGGCCTTCCTAAAGGGAGCCCCCACCTACTGCAGTAAATTGTAGCTGTAGCCTTGATAATACAGTACTTGGACAATAAGGTCTCAAGGGGTGCTTACCAAGAGAGATTAAACTGTAATTAAACTGCCCTGTGAGTAAGAAGGAAAGGGGAAAAAAAAGATTTGTGGTTTTCATAAAGCAGAAAAAAATACATTCACTGGTGTTTACAGCCCAGAGACTTTTTTTTTTGCCGTCTTGACTACAAAACAATCTTATTTTTAGCTGGAAAGGGCTTTGCAGTAGTGCCATATCAATCCCACAATCCTGTTCTTTGAAATAATTGCACCGAGTTAGTCCCCAGTCAGCACTAACTGACTGAAAAGCAGGAAAGAAACATTTAACACACATGCATAGAAGTGGCTGAAATTTACCATAAAAGTATGAATTTATGTAAGCAGTCTGCAGTTCTATGTATATATATTTTAAATGGGGCCTTAATTGAACATGCAGCTATATAATATCCTTTTGTTTAGGCTCAAAATTGTGTTGGGGGTGTTGGGACTTTTTTGTTGGGGTTTTTCTTTTTTTTTTTTCTTTTTTAACCCCTCCTCTTATCAGCTCAGCTATTAAATATTGTGGCTTTCCAGCTATCAGTCTCCGATCAGCACAGTTAGTGCATTTTACCTTCCAAGGAAGTGCACTTTGAGCCAGCTGGAGCACGAAAAATGTAGGAGCTGGAGAAAGTCATAATTGAAACAGGCGACTGCTCCAGTACAGACAGGAAATAAAAGGAAGACGGGGCCCTTCAATGGATTAAATTAGATGTTTCAAATTCAGACAGTATCAGGAAAAAGAAGACTTATGTTAGAAAAAAAAAGGTAACAGTAAGTTCATTCAGCTGAACACCCAGCCCTCCCTTCTTCCCCCCCTTAACATGTGTTTTTGCTGGAATCTTATTCTGATGCACTGAAGGGTAGAAACTACACAGGCCCTCTGCTTGCCAAACAACAGAGTAGCAGGTCCCTGTACTGATGTTATACTACCCATATTTTCTCCCCCTTCAGACAGTCCTTGCGTATTCTCTTTCTGTAAATTAAGCATGAAATTACGTTGGGCTGAGGAAACAAGATTTCAGCTGCTCAGTAGTTAGAAATAAAAGTATATTGTACCTAAAGCAAAACTTAAATCGTATGCATTTTCTGCGTATTAGTTTGAGATATGCCTATTTCACCTCTCTAGACATAGTACATGCTTGCGTACATAAATTATGTGTACATTTCTTCCATTCAAACTAGTTCCTTCTTGCTGTACAGCCACCACCTAGTGTTGCTGACTTGCATGGTTTTATCGTGCCTGCAGAGTTTTCTCCTTAGTCATTTGTGCGTGAATATGTATAGTGCATGATGACAAAGTATGAAGATTTTTATTAGCTCAGAGTTTGAGATGGCCATATTATTCATAAGTAGCTGTACGTGAGCTCTTATGGATCGTTCCAAGCAAGTGCCACTGAAACCCCCCGTATTATGCTGCACCATTGTGCGGTCAGTGAATCTGTGACATACATTTTAGGTATGCAACTGGTTTTGTTTTGTTTGCTTTACAATTTAATAGCAAATTACTGGAGCTAATATTTGTATTCTTTCATCTTTGCTATAAGATATATCAAGTTTTAGAAGCATCTAAAACGACCTCAGGAAATGACTTAACATTGGAGATAGTCAAGATTTTTTTTAAATTCAAAATGTAATTTTCATTTTGATGAAAAGCATTTTTCAGTTAGTAATCRAAAATACTTTTTCCTCAACAACTGAAATCTCTATTTTAAAACATGAAGCTAAACATGCACCAAGGTGGGCCAGAATCTATTAAAGTCTGACCAATTGAATACATCTTGCTGTGTGCCTTGAAGCCTACTAGACTTGGCACTTTAGGAAAAATGAAATCTTTGACTCAGAACAATTARGGTTTACAAAGCGTATAAATTACAGCAGGAATGCCTCTAATCACTCATTTACCTTCTAAAATGCCTCAAGGGTTTTGGATTAGAACAGAACCAATGCAAAGATTAAGAAGTAGTATCTTAGAAGCAAATGGATATAGAGAAACATATTTTTTTCTGCTGGTGTTTTTTTCATGTCATAAGAAAAACAGATTTTAGGCATGTGGTGTGTAAACAAAAAGCTATTTATTGGAACAACAGGAGTTTTAAAAAGTGAAACAGGCACACGGAAACCTGATAAGGAAGTTGGAGGAGTAGAAGAGGAAAAACGAGATGAATCACGAGATGAAGTAAATTCCTTAGCTGTTTTATGGTTCTGTGCAGATTTTGGTTCTCTCCAAAATTCTAGAGGTGTTCAAAAGTAAAGAATTGATTTTACATATCATCTTCATTTGAGCTCTGTAGGTTGTTCCCTCTTTTAAAAATAAGCTCATTCCTTTTTTCTGTCTTTTGTCAGCTTATGTGCATGCTACCCTTTTTATATGCACACAAGGGCTAATTAGATCCTAGAAGAATCAGATGACAAGGAGATAAAACTTGGTAGAATGATGTTTTGCATCCTTCCATCTAGTCAACTGTTTGACTAGAGGAAATTATTTGAAATGAGGGATCAGTTGGTTAAACACAGGTATATCTATACTCAGTGTGCAAATTTCTGTATCTGTTTTCTAGATTCCTAGAGTATTGTCATTCTTTCTCAGTTTCTTGGTGAGTTTTTCAATGTTTTTCAAGATAGCACTGCAGCACCATTTTTGTGAAGGAATCTCTCACTGCAACTGCTTTTGTAGTTTGCGCAAATGTCAACAGGGAGGAAACAGGCCAGCAGCACAAAGGAATGCAACGTAGATAGGACTAAAAGTTGCCTATTGACCTTAGAAGTTCTGGAAAGTTGCCCAGACATGGGAGAAAACCAGAATGTTTGGTTGAATTCTTACTGCTGAACCATGGGGACAAAAAGTACTGGAAGGTAGGTTCTTCTTGGTGATATCCATGGGTTGCAGGGTTTGGGGGTTGGGGGGTGTTGGCTTCAGTGGTTTTAGGTTTTTTGGTTGTGGGTTTGGTGGGTTGGTTGGAGTTTTTTTCCTATTTATGAGATCTATCTTGGGAGGTAGATACACGCTAGGTGGTGGCTGTACAGCAAGAAGGAACTAGTTTGAATGGAAGAAATGTACATATAATTTATGTATGCAAGCATGGGAGGTGAAAAAGACGGGGGTTTTTTTCTGCAGCTTAATTTTACCTAGATGTGATTCAGTATACGTGCATGCTTGTAGAATTATAAAATGCAAGAGACTTGTGTGTTACATGGCTCCCTATCTGGCCATCCCTTTTTTATCTTAAAAATGAAGGACATCACACCACCTGCTTTTGCTGTTAAAATTAATCTCAGGAAGCATCCCTAAAATTGGGCTTGAAAACATGTGACTGTGTTAAAGGATACCCCATGTTATGAAGATGCCTTTTATAATCTTTGTTTGTATTGTTTGAACAGTAGTCATCCAGTGGAAGTATTTTTAAAGTAGGCATTTCRGAAAACATTTCCAGTGATTCAGCTCATGACTGACTCTTTGCAGGAAAGATGTATTTTATTGTGCTACTGTAAAGTATGCTTCTGGGAAATTATTATTGCAAAATCTGTGAAAAAAATGACATGTTTTCTCTTGATATTGTGAGCAAAATGGTATTGTGGAGTGAGAACTGTGCTTAGGTACTGTGAAACGTAGGGGTCGTATTCAGGGCTCTGCTTGGGCACAGAATAGTAAAATAGATTTGTTTCTCCAGATCCCAGCTTGGGTCTCTGAAAAGTGGATGCTCCGTTTTAACGGCAGCCTTCTCAAGAACTTCAGTACAAAACCAAGCCAAAGCCAGGATTCCCAAAGACTTAGGGAGTGATTGTAGCTTTGTGTGGGCGTAACTAAGCTGGCTTTTTGCTAGGTCTTTGAGGAAGTGAAATGTGCCTCTGAGGCAGCACAAGTTTCAGGCACAGAGTACTTCCTTGAAGAGGCAGACCTTCAGTAGCTATGGCCACAAAAAGCCTGTGTAGGTGTGAGAGTGGGGAATCGATACAAAATTTTTCATCTTGGATTTGTTAATTGTGCTGTGGGATAGTGGCATTTAGGTATTCAGCCAAGGAGACTATTTGCATGTGTAGATGCAACATACATTGAGGCTAGGGCAGCCTCCAAGTCATGCTGTCAATGGTAGGTCTAAGACTTGAATTCAGAGCTGCTTCCAAATTGGGGTACTGCGGCACTCCAGGGGCAAGGAGCTGGTGGGGCGGCATGGGGAATGCAAGCAAAACAGCCTGCTCAAAGCAGCACTCGGTGGCTGCTTCCATTTGGGACTGGAGATCATTCGTTTGGAGAAATCCTCAAACTCATCACTTACTGACAGATGAGAGGTGTGACCTTCTGCGTTGTTGACAGATGACTGACTGCAAGGGGATGATAAGACTTTGTGATCAGCGTGAGTGCTTTGATGAGATGGGCAGCCCCAGTCCACCAAGAAGGAAAGGGTCTGGGTATAGCTCCCCAAGCTGCTGAACTCAAAGTGTTTGAGGATTTGCTACATTCTCCATTTGTCCAATATTCCTGCATTACCTTTGAAAAAAGCTGGAAAAGAAAGTTAGGTTCAGTCTGGTTCCAGTGTCAGCTTCCTTAAAAGATTAATCTGAGCTCAGTAAACTGAGGGTGTTGTTGGGAGCATGTTTTTTTTCCCATTGTTTCACATTACGTTATATTCAGGATTCTGAACTTGAAAAAATCATCAAAAATCAGTAGGTTCTTTTCTGTCAAGGGTAAGGCATGTTTGCGCTTCACAGGTTTACATCACTTTAAATAATTTATTTCTGCCACAGTCAGCGTAAAAGGTTTCTGCCAGATTAACAGAAACTAGAATTTGGGCCCACAGCTTGCACAGACATTTGTGCAATTCCCTAATAGTTTCTTATACGCCTACAGCGGAAGAATGAATCAAGAATTAATTAGCACATCAGGAGATTCTCACCCCAGCTTCCTGTCTTTCTTTTGTATTTCATTATTATCCCCGCCTTCCAAATTGGTGTTCCTAGGCATGTAACAATATGCAGCTCTGGCCTGCAGAGGTTGATAGGAAATATTCCTTCATTTACTGTTCCTGTCTTGCATTTTGTGTTTGACTTGTGGGTTTGGTGCCAAACTGCCAACAGTTGCCTGGCTTCAGGAAGAAACAACAACCACGGGTTTTTCTCTTGGTTTTCACCTGAAGTCATAATTTGGGCTAGGTCTGCAGAAAGATACATAGATCTTTGCGAACCTTTTGGCAAACTTGGCCTGAAATGCGTATTTGTAATTAAGCTGAAATCCAGAGGATATTTGGGAGTTCACTGCAAAAGTTTCTCACGTCTCTGTGGGCATATTGGCTGCAGCAGGTGCCAGCTGGATTGCCTGTTCTTCAGCCTCCTTTTCACAGGCACTTACGGAGCCAGTTTGGGGAGATGTTCAACAGCACATGTAGGAGCAAGGTGCTGGTAGTCAGTGGAAACCAGGCACCTGCTTGCCCTTTTACCTTAGAAAACTTCCCTCATAAATTTTGAGTCATGGTGAAGTCTTGTAAGGGAGAGCTATTAAGTTGAGCGAGCTTGGGTGGAAAAAAGGCAAGAAGCACCCCTGACTGGTTAGAGCGAAAGCATGTTCTCCTGTCTGAGCTTGCTGACACAAGGAAAAACCGTTTGGGGAAAACACCAGTCTCGGGTATATAATGCGTTACCAGAAGATACTCACGGCATTTCAGCTGCTCTGTGGTAAATGCCTCCACGTTGGGTTTTTTTGCTGTGATAAATGCAATGTAGCGTTTTCTGTGTGGTTTTGCATGCGTGCGCTGTTGCCAGGGTACCACTGGCGTGCTGTGGAGCCATGCCCTCATTTGCGCTGGGGTAATTTGTTCCAGCGTCTGTCTCCCTATGTACTGTTAAGGACTTTGCCAATCTGAGCTTATGTCCTCTCAGGTCTCTTGTGCTCAGCTGTGGTCGGTTGTGTCCATCAAGAAGCGTGTACCGCGGTAGTTGAGTCGTGCTTTCAGTTAGGTGGCATCTTTCATAGCACCTGATCTTCTGGTACTGAGTTCTTCTTGACCAGCACACCAGCTCTGGCTCAGGGGAACTGTATTCCTAGAGTTGCCTTTTTTTTTTCCTGTGATGTGTAAATAGCATTTTTTGAGCGCTCACAATCTAATGACCTTTTGTAAAATGTCAGGCCAGTTTTGTTTCCGCAGCCGCAGCTGTGGATGTGTATGATCTCCCATGCTTTACGTTCTTCTTGCTGGTCTTCCCCATGCCTCCRAGAGGTCCCTTTATTTCTCTCTTCTGGCCATAACGTGCTCTCTGATATCACTTTGCCCTCTTAAACCTGGCTGCGCTCACTTAAGGCGCAGTTGCGTTTCAGCAGTACTTTGTGTAGTCCCCACATCCTTCATTATGTATTCTTGTGTACAAACCCTTCCTGGGATGAAAATTCTCAGTGTTTCAATTTGTTGGACTATTAATGACATTGATAGTCGATCTGAAAAACGAGGAGGAGAAAAGGAACTGTGCTTTCTCAAGGGTAAAGTAAGTAAAAGGCACTGAGGAGCTGCAAGCTGACACCGAGTGGTTTGATAACCTTCTGAAAGTTAATTTTCTCTCATAGCTATTTCATAGGGAAAGCAAGACATCTTATTTAAAAATAATTTTTTAAAAAAGCTATATAAAGGAATAGATTTCTCCCCTACTTAAAATTATTACTCCTCTCCTCCTGAGCTAGAGTGATTCTTCAGGATCTGATTACAGTCTGCTTAAACTCAGCAGTGCTTAAATCAAAGTGATATTTAGATTCTGTGAGCCAGAGTCTCCTTTCAGGCCGATAAACATCTAAAGTAACCACAGATTTACACCTAGGTAAACCCATGACTTCTAGGGGGCTATTTTGGACTTACACCACTCTAAGTGCGAAAAGAATGTGGCAATAAATGATGACAATAAAAATGCTTTATTAAGCTGTTGTGAGTGCACTAAAGTCATAATAAGCACATCTATTTACATTAGCATCCATTAAAACGTAACCCACGCATTAGCTAATAAAAAATAAGGTTTAATGCAGATGCCAGGCTGTGACACTGTTGAACTCTTGAATTTTATCAGCTCTGTGAAATAGGTCCCATTTAACAGAGCTCTGCCTCTCGTGTTTTGGGCAGTAAGCAGGAACTAACAAGTTATCTCTCCTCATTCTCCTGTTCTAAGCTGTGTTAAGAAATGCTTGGTACGTGCAAAGGTMGCAATAGCAAGACCTGCAGTCTTGCTATGATGCATTGGCACGGGAGGCCCAATGGTGCCTGTYGTATTCACACAAGTCAGCCTTGTAATTTCTCATCTTCTTTATTTATTGTGGCATGAACACACTGTCAGTGCTTCAATAATCATGATGAAACTACATGAATGAGTGAGGTGATTGGGATTTGGAATTTATATGTTGCCCCAGATGGTTTGACTTCAGACATGCGGTACCAAACCTGAATTTACTCTTCCGTTTCCAGTATGTGAATTTCACCAAAGTTCTCACTTAGTATAATCACCATTTTATATCATTGCACAGTAATAACTGTCTAATATACTGTAAATTATTGTAGGTGTCTTCCTCTAATTTGTTCGCTGAGAGGAAACAGACCATTTTTATGGGAGAGAAATGAAGCAGTGTTTCTCAGAAAGCAAAGGGTGCAGATGACCATCTTMTTATTAGAAAAGAGGAAACATCAAAAGATGCAGAGCCGTGTGTATAATCATCGCAAGCTACTGTGGTCACCCTTTCAGCAAGCTTCCTTTGGTTTTCCCACCCCTTCCCTGCATGTCTCCGCACCAGGCCACTGCACGGTCTGCAGTTGCTCACTGTGCAGACCCTGGAAAAAATGCAAAAAAATCATCGTGCCTGGCAAAAATGTCCATGCTCATGCTCGGAGATGCTGAGAGCATCGAGTCAAGGCTGCACCTGAGTCGAAGCTGGGCTGCCTGGGTGCTAACTCCACAGGCAAAAGGGCTGCAGCTGTAGCTTAACTCAGCTTGCCGCAGAGAAATACAAATTTGGAACAGCACCTGGATTTTTTTTTTTTTTTTTTCCCCCCCTACAAATAGCTGGGGCTAGTGTTTTTGCTGGTTAGTTCACGCCTGCATGTTTGGTGTGCTTCATCTAGCTGGCTCCAGGTAAGTCTCCAGGTCTGGATTTCTTTGCAACCGTATGGTCGCTGGTCAGGGGTGTCCTCACCACCCTCCCAGGCTGTCACACTCTTTCTTGATGAGTTACATGTGCAATGTCCAACGTTTTAAAAAGCCTGCCATTTGTACACATTTTTTTTAAACACTTATGCTGTAATGATTTGAAAGCTTTTGCTTTTTAAAGAGTGAATTTGGCACGGTGGACGTTATTAAATGTAGTTTCAGCTTGTGTTACAGATACTTGATGTAGGTCTCCAGAGAAAGGCTTACAGATTGTATGAGAAATAATTAAGTTTTCCTTTAAGAAGAACGTTGCAAAGAGATTAAAAATATTAAAGTGAAAAACCACTACATACTGCTTTAATATACAGCACTGTCTGTATAATTGTTAAGAGAAAAAGGAAATGTATTTATTTTATACCTTTATTTTGTTCTGAAATAAGCATCCACTAATAGTAAATATTCCCTTTCAAAAATGTTTTTTTCACAACTAAATATTTTATAGAATAGTTTTCTTGTCATCAGGATTTTCATTTTTTTTCAATAAGATTTTTATGGGGAAAAACATCACCAAAATTATGTTATTACTTTTATTTTCAAAAACCTCCATTATAAACCAGGGAGAAAGTATCTCCTTATTTCCCCAGTTGTAAATATTTTATTTCCAACTATCCAAGAGTACAAAAACTACACATGGAAGAGGGGAAACAGACTGCTGAAGAGACAACAACAAAAGTTCCTTTTTTCAGGGGAAAAAAGCAGCAATTTTTTGCTAATCAGCCAGCATCTGCATTGTTTATTTTTCCCCATTCCTGTTCAGCTGACATACCTATCAGTCACACAGTGCCAGGGCTGGACGGCAATTTGCCATGTGGATCTTCCAGTCCACCTCCTCCTCCTCCTCGTATGGGAAAATACCTTTGTATGGCAGAACCTACCACCACCTGAGGCTGCAGTAGGAGTTATGGAACAGCTGCACAGACTGCCCAGAAAAGAAGTACTTTCCCTGCGTAAAATTGCTGGAAAAAGATGAAAGTTTAGGGCCCTCAGCATTTCGCAAAGGATTGGACCCTTAATACAAATGCAAGAGTTACGTAATAAAAAGCAGGATAACTGGAATACAGGGAAAAAAGAGAATGGGGGAGGGAGCAAGAGAAGAAAAAGTCAGAGATGCTAATCTTTTAATTTCATTCTTCTTCCTGTGTGCATTTTTTTTTTTTCTTTTTTTCTTCCTCCTTCTTGTTTTAAAAAAGTGCCATCACTGCATTAAAGCACTGAGAAAATTGCTGTGCAGTCAAGCCCCAGGATTATTACCATACCACATATAGGGTTACATAAAATGAGGTGGTTTTTTTCCTTAAATCCGAAGATTGTTCGTTCACACAGCTCACGCATTACAATCAAATGTGAATGCAGGAAAATGGTCCATGGGATCTATTCAGCCCTCAGTACAGCTGTAACTCCCAGCAAGGTGGGTGGAAGTCAGGATCGTAGTGTGGCAGGAGAATAGAAGCCCTTCTGTTCTGAGATGGACTTATCACATGGTTAGCAGCTGGAATTTATGTGAAGTCTGATTAAATAAAACAGCAGTAACCAGTCACCTACTGCTGCAATATACTTGAAGGTACAGTACCTGAATTTTTTCAGAAGCACTTGACCTCTCTGCTTCTTCTGCATCTCTGTATTTTCTCTTACTTGTACTTGACAGTTTTTGACCTTCTAGTAAACTTTTATTCTTGTTTTTATTGCAACTTAGGATCATGATAATTTAAGGGTTTGAGTTATATGATTGCAGGTTCATTAAAAGAAGATTAAGACATGCCCAGAGAACCTCTATTAAATGTTAAAACATTTAACATTAGGTTTTATTTTATTAAGTTGATTTTTATGCACATATATATTTGTTTATACACATACATATTTAAATGTGTATGCGTGTATATACTTTTTTTTGCCTAAAGAATGTCTCGAGATGGTGGGTAGAACATCTGGAATAGTTGTGTAGAACAGAAGTGTGAATGGAAACAATACTGTACTTAGATAATAGCACAGGATATTTCATTAAAACAGTTCCAGCATATTTATAGTTGGCAAATTACAACACTTAAAGAACTGATCTCCATATGGGAGCACTTAGTCCTTTGAAATATTATATTATTTTTAATTGTGTCTCATTCAGTGAAGGGATTATAATTTTGAAGGTGGTGGGTCACAGCGCACCAAGCCACTACATAGSCAACAGAGAAATCCCTGGATTATTGATGTATCCCCTGGTAATGCTAAGTTTGATATTTTATAGAGTTTATTAGTCTCGTACAGGAGGTGCAAAGACTGGACTGTTTATCAAAGCAGGGAGGAGAACTCTACAGAGTGGCTGTCCTCGCTCGCTGCACCTTGCCCTGAAGCAGTGCCTCTTGCTGCAGGACCTCCCGGGGTTTAGAGCTGGGCTTCCCCGACAGAAAAGGTGATGTGTTTTTGGTTTAATGTCAGTGGAACTAGAAACCTCCTGGCCAACCCCTCCTTCATTACCCTGCCAGAATTTCAACCCAGGGTTTTTTTTCTGAGACACCTTGCAGAGATATCAGCCATGGAGAGGGGTGGGCTTCTCAAAACCTGGAGACTGCTCCAGAATGATGCTTCAAACCTGAGTGTATGTAGGCCAGCTGGAAGGGAAAAGGATAATTATAGCTGCCAACCTGGCTTGGATCATGGTATGAAAAAAAGACAGGCACATCAGACAGTTCACATAGTGTCATTTGCTTGCATGGAGTTTGTCCATGACATGTTTACAGTGGCTCGTGGCAGATGGAGGCACTGGTGGCAGGACAGCCTGCTGCTGCCTGACTGCTGCCTGCCATTCCTGCCAGACACGGGCAGGCAGGGAGGGCAGCTCCTCTAAGGCAGGCGAGTGACCACATCGGCATTTTACCATGTGCATACAAATACAGAGCAACTGAGAAAGCTGTTTYGCCTGCCTTAAGCGTGCATTGAACTTACTCACAGTGATAGAGTTAAGTCCACGGGAGAGGATAAGTTACAGGTGAGTGAATGGAGAGTGATGAAAGAGCAGAGTGGCACGAAATACTAGTTGCTTGCTCCTCGCTTCTGCTGGTTTTATCTCTGTGCAYGCTATTTAGTGAATGGATTAAAAGTCCATCGGAAGAGTATGTCACACCATGGTAAAAGGCCGGTTAAATTCCTAGACAGGATGCCCAGCCCATGGCCAGGATTTTCCCTGGAGGAGCCAGTTGACACTCTCATACTCCCACTCTCATTCTCTCTCACTTTTAGTACAAATGGGCCAAGTCTCTCCCAGCTATGCTGAGGAAAGCCAAAGAAAGACTCGGAAAGCAATTTGTGCTTTACTTTATGTTGTCAGATTTCAAGGCACTAGAGTTGGTAAAAGCGTATTGTTTGCAACCTGGACTTGGCTCGCAGCAGGCAGCTCCGATAAGCTACGCCTGCCCTGAAGAGAATGTTATCTAAACAGCAAGTGGTTTATTTCTCTGTAAATAAGGAAAGGGATTGACACAGACCTGTTGATGTAAATGACTATTGTTAAAATAAGTGTTTTTCCCCTTAGGGGAAAACTGGACATCCATTTTCTGGTATGGCAGATTAAACTCCGTGCGAAGTATAAGTTAGTACGTCGCTGCCTATGTTGCTCCCCCTTGGCGTGCCTGGGTCATTAAAATGGTACGTGGCATGGCTGGGGAACCCGTGCCTTCCGTTTTCAAGTTTCCTGACCATTTCAGATTTTTCAATAGAGACCACGTACTATCAACATCTCATATGTTACAATCTCCTATTTCTTTCAGAAACCATTTAAAGATACTGTTTTGAAAAAGAAAGAAGAAAACAGCCCTAAGCTTTTCTCAGTGAAAACTTAAGCCTATACTTCAGAAGATTTTTCTATTGCTGTCGCTGTCTCCTTCATTGCTAATTATTTTTTTCCCCGTTCTACATGTTCTCAGCATTTGTGTGGCACATCCAGGCAGGAGTACGTCACCATTTTTTTAAGCTCTGTGAATATTAACCTCATGGAGAACAGCAGGAAAGATGACTTCATTGTAAGCTGTATATTAAAAACTTGAAAGTCCCAAGCGCTCGCTTAAACTGCTAATTAACGTTTCTTCTTGCAAGTCTCCCTTTAGTCAGAGAGTTTAGCTATTGATGTTAATTTTAGTTCTTCCTCTGAAATGTGACGTTTCACGCTCCTTCCTTCTTCCTCTCCCAGTCACCATAGCCCCCAAACCCATAAGATGCCACAAAATAACAGAAAACTTGGTTTTAGGTGTTCCCTTCTGCAGCATGTCACATTCAAGTTTATTCTCCTGACTTCTCTGAACCGTGGCAAGGCAAACCCTCCTTTCTCAGTCATACTTGTCCATCCTGGCTTCTGGGTTCCTCATTCATGCAACGGTCACRGGAGGCAGGCTGGGAAGAAGCTGGAGAGGTACGTGGGTGTGGGGTGTATGGTTTTAAGGATCAGAATGAGAAGGGAAACTTACTGTGTCACACGAGCCTGGGGCCAGCAGTGATGCCAAATCTTAAACTGCAGTGCTGAAGCTAAATTGGGATGCTGTTCTGGATGTCTCTCTTTATTCATATATCTGGTTTTCGTATGATGAAGCTTCGGAGAGCTGCTGGGGTGCATGTGCTGTTTATGGTGGTATTGGCTGAGAATTCTCATGGTTGACTGCAGCCTGCAGTTGACTTTTTGGTTTCATGTAAGGGTAGTGAGGGTGTCTTTAGGAATCATTTGAGTCAGGTGTGCATCTTTTCTCTGTCATTGTATCATGGGTATGTTAGTAGTTTAGCATAACGACAGCATATGAACTGTTCACAAAGAAAAAGGGGAAAAGTGCAGAGTATTGGCAGCCTGTCTAAAAACAATCTGAACACTGCTTTGACTTCAGTCCTTTTTAATTTTTAATAAATACAGCATGTGTTTTGTTTAGGAATCTGCTTTTAAGTTTGCTTTTAATCACACAGACTGTGAYGCTTCAGTTGTGTCTTCAGTAACGTTGCTGCTGCTTGCAAAATTGTTCTTTCCAGGAGAAAAAACATCAAGGACAAAAGCTACAGGAAAAAACATGTTTTTCAAAGGTGATTTCTCATTTTCTTGTATGTACATCTGATCAGCTCTTAGCACCTTGTTCTACGCTCCTTCCAGTAAGTTTACTTTTGACTTCAGGTACTTACCATCTAAATTACTGTAATGTCCTTTTTGACATCTCAGCTTTAACATCCCAGAATGTTTGCCTTTACTGAAATGTAAATGAGAAGACATAATTAAAAAATTAAAACAAAAACAAAAGCAAAACAGAAAAAAAAGAAAAAACAAGCTCCTGACACCATGACAATTAGTATTACAATGAAGCCCAACAGCATTAAAATAATTATTGGGAAGGAATTTTCCCAGCCTGCTACCTAAGGAAAAAGCCCCTTTTACCTTTCTGTCATTCTGCAAAGTCTACTCCAGAACTACACTAAGCAATTGTCTTTTGCAGCATACTCAGGAAACCTTCAAATATGAGGCTATATTAAGTTGATGTCTAGTCAGTTAAGTCCTCATGAGTGATCTTCAGAACTTTGCCAGCTTACAGAGTAGACTTATCAACTTCTTTGCTGATAAAGATCTGTTTGATTTTGATTTATTCCCATCTTTCAAGCTATGGAAGTTAGCTGAAGATGGGAAAATATTAGGAATTTATTTCTATTATGCAGAAAGTCTCCTTTCTCTTCCTGCTGGCTTTTCAGCACTTGGTCTGCCTTAGTTATATTGGTTGTTACTGCAGATGTATTTGCTATCAACCTCTTCCAAAGTTACTCATTTGAGTTGGATTTTGTATACAACAGATCATGTTCCTCTTTCATTCTTAATTAAATGGCAAATATTCTTCTCCATTTAAAACACTCAAGGGTTCATTTGCTTCCTTACCCATCCATACACAAGGTTTCTAGTTCACTGTCACTCCAGATTTTCTTTCCCTTACTCTGCAGGGCTTTTTTCCACGCAATCTCTATTGAATCTCTTTAAAGACACCTTCAGGTTTTTTCTGATAGAATAATAAAAGTTTTAGTCATTTGGACTTCATGAGATTTCCTCCTGTGGAAGGGATCTTGTGGCCATCTGTTGAGAAGAAGCAAAGAGCCATTGCTCAGACTGATGAGGCTTCTCCTGTGCAAGCAATGTCAATTAGCCGGTGGCTCCTTTGCAACATCTGTACCATGCAGAGGAACTGTCGAGCCACGAATCAACGCCAGCCAAAATGCCAACGCTCAGAGGCAGCTTCTGTGGCCCCTGGTCCCYGCTGCAGAGGCCCTCAGCGTAAGAGGCATCCCTTTTAAGTTACACAAATAGTAAGTAAGGTGTAAGGAGGCAGAATCTAAGATTCTCAAAAAATAAAGAGTGGAACCAGGTGTTACATTTGTCCCTGAGAGAACCAGCCAAGTCGATGGTTTTACAAGCTTCCTGCACATCCTGCTTCTGCAGGACAGTGGCCTTTTTAGAACAGGCTGGGAGGTAGCATGGCTATTTTAAAGGGAGCTGCACCAAACCAGAGCACCACCAACTTTCTCATCATTTGCAAAATCACTGCTGATCTCTTTGGGGCTAAGGTATTTGTCACACTGTTGCAGGAAAGTTTGGTTTGCAATTTTTGGAGGTGTGCTAATGGATCAGTTGCCCTCACACCTAGTTTTCTATGCATTCAGCAGCAGCATTTCTTTCAAGAGATATACGTAATCGTAACTGTCACTTTCCATATCTTACCTGGTGGATGTTATGCGGTAGTCATGCACAGAGCTGCTCTTGAAGGCTTGATTATGTTGTACAAGCAGCCTCAGAACAAGAATCCCCCGTGGGACTTTTATAGAATGAAACCGCATGGTGCTTTCCGGAGGGCTCTGCGCTGTTTTACAATAGTAATCAGTTCCTGTAATTTATGAGAATTCAGGCCCATGTTTAACAGTTAGCACAGCCTTATGCAAATCTGAAATATCCAGCATGGCTCATCACAGCTGGTTTTAGGAGCAAGGTTTGCTTGGGGATGCTTTGTTAGGATAGCCCAAGTAGCAACATGGGTCCCTCATACATAGGTGGGAGGGAAGAGGGGGCCCTGCCTTGAACTTTTGGGTCTCCATGAAAGTTGCACTGGATCTCTGTGCTGGAAACCTTTGTGTATGCCTCTCGGAGTGCCAACACCCAAATGTGGCACAAAGAGACCGAAAACACATGTTTGTATGGGAGCTGAAAACATCGTGGGATTTACTCCTTTAAGTGTGCGTCTCTTTCTGTAAGCTCAGCTTGTAGAAGATTTTGTTTTGTTTTGTTTTTACTGCTACAAAGAGTTTTAAATAACAAAACACAGAGGTACAAATTTGCAAGGAAGATAAATAGCTTTGAGACTAAAATGAGAACCATTCCTGAAATGTGGAACATTTGAGAGGTATGCTCCCTGCAGAAGCTAAATACAGTGGAAAAGAAAATACATCATACTTGAAATAAGAGCTAACTTATCCCCACGCTGGAAGACATCTCAATAATCTTTTAAGCCTTGAAGACTTCAATGAGTTTCAGAAATCTCTCATCACTGCCGGATGGACTTTTGTCATACAGGAAAATCATGAGGGTTTGGCAGATAAAGGGAAAGGATGCCTTCTCTTTCTGTCAGCCTGCACGCAGTGATTCATCTTGTCTGAGGGAAAGGAAAACCAAAGCAGTAGGGTTCTAGTCAGAAATTAGTCACTGTGAGACAGTGTTCGATCGGTGGCCCAGGGTTGGGATTTTTTTGTTTTGTTTTCTTACCCGAAGTCATGTGACTTACTCTCCATCCTTGTTGTTCCTACCAGGGGTGTTTCTAGCGGGACACTTGGGCTCTTATTAAGTTGATTAGTTTTAATCCTTTACCTTGCAGATAAGGGAGTTTCATTGTGGATTTGATACTCCTGGTTGGTATCAAAGCTGCTCTTCCAGTAGCTGATGGTATTGCAGAAGAGGTAGCGATGTTCCCATCAAATAAATTAGAGATGAGAACCAACCATAAGCTCCTCTCGTGGTCTGGTCATTCACCTTTTCCCAACTTACATGATGAGTACAAATGAACTATAAGAGTGTGATATGCCGGTTGGGGGGTGCGGGGGAAGAAATGAGTTTACTACTGCATTTATAGTCTTTATAGCTGGAATTTTTTACAGAGGTTGATTTGTGCTAAAATACGAGATTACGAGTTTGGGAGATTAACATTCATGTAGCTACTAAGGGAAAAGTCATATCTGGCAGAGGGGCACAGGGCAGTAATGATCTACACTGTTGCAGCCAAATTGGGCAATAACCCCTGGCGATATACTCACGCAGTGATCAAGTCCCCTTGAAGGTGGTATAGTTTCATATTTTCATTTCCTTGGCAGCCTGTTATATTCTAACGTATTCTGTTGACAGTGTCATAGAGATCCAGACATGCCTTATTCCCACTCTTTCCAAGATCCCTGTTCACACAGAGGCTGCGGAGAAAGAGCAGGCAAGGTCCTCACGTGCCGCTGTGGAAGAGCACTGGGAGAGGCTCATATTGAGTTGTCAGTTTATTGCAGAAGATTCCCCGAGTCCATTTCATCTCACTTGAGTGGAATATCTTCAAAATAAYGCTTTTTGCTGTGGCATACTTTTGAGCCATGAATATTCATGTTGAGAGCAGTTTATCAGAGCTCTGTTGTTCATGGAGCTGTGTTTTTTACTGCTCATTCATCTAATGCTACAAGAAGATGGACATTTCAAATGATCTGAAAATATTTTTTGCACACCAGAGGTGGGCTTTCTAGGTGTCTGGACACTAGCCATCTGCTTACTCCAGTACACTTCTGTGGAAGACAGTTTCTAAGCATATTGCTCCCTCGAAGCACTGCACATGTTAATGTGCCTTCACGCAGTGGAGAGAATAGTGACTGACCTCTTGTTGGGCTGTAAACCTAAAGAGGGGTCAGTTGTGCTTTCCCCTTGAAAATGCCTTCTCCCAACCCAAACCGTATATTGTCATGATGTGTAGAGGAGGAAAGAAGGATCTTTGTCTTTTGTGGGGCACAAGAAATAGGGAGAAAACCAAGGTGAGGAATGAGCATTTCAAGAATCACACCACCCAAAAGCGATGCAGAGCAAGGTAACCAGGCTAGCCACATGCACAGAAGTTTCAAAAGATTTTATGGGCAAAATTCAGTTCTTTAAAGATCCTACGAACCACAGTGCCCCTCTGCAGTAGCAGCCTGAATGGTGTTTCCCCTTTGCTTGGATTTAGAAACACAAATGTCAAAGCTGGTTTTCTTTATTTGTGTAGCTATGGAAGAAAGTTCACTCAGGAGACAGAAGAAAGAATGAGTCTGGGACATGAGGCACAGACAAGGGCTATAATGGAAATTAATTGGGTAGCATGTTAAATAATATTACTTTAATCCTGCAGCTTTGGGCAGTTGAGCTGAATTTCTATTTTATGGCATGTTTTACAAACTAAAATATTTTAGGGCTTGGAAACTGCTCGACTTTAGTAGTTCAGCTCAGGAAATATACTTCCCTGCTATCAAACAGTCTGTACTCTGCATTATTAGCCATGGCATGGTGCATGCAGACCGTTCTCCTTTTTTGCTATCTCTGCTGAACCTTTCACATCAGCTCATTTATCTTTCAGGTGTTGTAATAATTGACCCTCAATCAGTATTCCATTATCCTAAACAGGCAATTATCCACATTGTCACTTTTGCGTTTGCTCTTTTGACCCAGAGGTCATGGAGGCCTAGTGTAACTGAATCCAACAAAATTATTCCCTTACCTGTCATATAAATAGTCATCCTAGCAAAATGAGACCCATGGGGGCTTTTGCTGAGGTGTTGAGAAGGCCAGTCTAACTCGATCCTTTATTTTGCTCTTTAAGGAATGCAGTACTGTTTTGGCACTCTATCAAAATAAAACAAAGTTCCATTTTTTCGCCTTCTTTTTTTTTCCCCTTTTTTCAAGTGAGCACCCCTGCACTTACAAATGCTTCTTTGTGGCCTACTTTATTGAAATTTCCATTCAGCTCTTCCATCTGTTAGCTGTGTTTACCACTATTCCTGGGGAAAGAATTCTGCGTTTCACCTTCATTTGGGGGTGTAAGGTCATAAAACTGTCTGGATTATTTCAGCTATATTTATACCTAAGTTAATATTACTTCTTTAACAGGTTTAAAGCTTTTAATTCCCCAGTTCATTATTCATGGTGAGTGAACTGAAGTGAACGAAGTTTTTGTTTTATAAAGAGGAAAGCTTTTGGTATTCAAAAAGTGTTCTGCAAATGTGAATTGTAACCCTCTTCACCCCAGCTCCCCAATTCCGATTAGGCTCATGTTTCACACCCTCCCTCCCTCCACTGCTCACGTCCACCAAATGCCATGTTTTATTTAACTAGCTTCTGGGAATCGTTTGTGTGGGTACACACTAGGGTTATTTTTACGAATGCGCTTGTTGTGCCCGTCTTGTAAAAGCTGGCAGAGTGGCAGGGTCCACTGACACGAAGTGCATGCACACGGGCACAAATTGTAGAGCCCACCTCATTTACATGGCATTGAAGTATTAGTGTCAGGCCATCACGGGGCCTTTGGTATACAACTGTATCCCAGGAAGAGGGGATTATTCACGTTGCATTGGAGGGAAACTACATCTGAGAGCAGTGGAGGGATTTTCCTGAGGTTGCAGGTGGCAAAGGAGGGAAGCGAACCTTGTTTTTCCCAGCTATGTCCAAAC
Organism: Phoebastria nigripes; assembly: GCA_035582835.1. Classification (NCBI taxonomy): domain Eukaryota; kingdom Metazoa; phylum Chordata; class Aves; order Procellariiformes; family Diomedeidae; genus Phoebastria; species Phoebastria nigripes. The sequence goes on from JAYKAV010002810.1 coordinate 2,092,972, forward strand.
TGCAGCAGCACATGGCGCAATGCATGAACCAAATGTGTCATGGTTCCCTCCTAGCTGCTGTCTTCAGGTGTACGTATTCTGAAATCCAAGGTACTCGAAGTGGAGAGGGTAAGGGGAGAAAAGAGCCTTGCTCTGATATGGGACTTAAATGTGTTTGCATCTAGCTGCCGAGTCCCAGCCTAGCTCCCTGTCCCATCTGTTCTGTTTTGCTAGAAGGAGATAGTCAGCACCTTGAAACACTGGGCTGGCACCACTCCAGTGAGAAACTGGGAGTTGAAGTGAGAACACAAATGCAATTTATTTTTCTTTGTTGAAATGTTCATGTTTTCCCAGTGGCAGCACAACTTAATAGTTGAAATAATGTTATTGAGAGAAGAGAGCGGAGTCCCAGTGTGAATACTCTGCGCACAGGCCCTTAAGCTTAAGCCAGCAAATGTCTGGACAATATTTAACTTGCTATTTCTTTAAAAAAAAAGGAAAAAACCACACCACAGAAAAAATCCCACTAGTCAGGATAGTTTGGGCCTTTCTCTGCCTACTTGTTTATGAAAACAATTGCTCTTGCATCTATTATTGTACTGCTTTATAGCAACACGCATTTCCCACTCAGTCATTTGGGCTTGTACTTTCTTTGTCATCTTTGTAACATCCTTTCCTGATACCTTTGGTGGAGGCAGTGCTTGATTTTCCATTAGGTGCAAAAGTCTGATCTATGAATAAGAGGACAGGATTGGCCTACCCTCTACAGTGTGCCCAGACCAAAAGAAGGTGTAAGTGGCTGAGATGTTATAAGTGTTGTGGGAAAAATAATGATGTCTCTATTGTTTTAAAAAAAAAAAAAGAAAAATAGAAAAGATTTCTCAGGACCCAAGACAACTGTGGAAGTCTGCATCATACCTGCTGCATATCAAACTCTATATTTGTCCTAAGAAGCAGCTATCTTAAATTTTACCCATGCTTAGGTTCTCAGGTAATTGGCAGCAGCTTAAAACCATACAAAAAGATTTTGGCCAAGAAAACTTGTTTAAAAAAAAAAAAAACAACTTGACAAAACAAATTATGACCAGGAGAGTATCTCAGAGGCAAAGCTGTTTCAAGGTGAAAAGCAAGCCAAATTATCAGAACGCTTAGCCAAAAATCCCTAAGCAATTAAGAAACTTGTCTAGAAATATGCCATTTCTGCATGTTCTTCTGAAGTGGGCGACGTCAGAATGATGTTGCTGGCTTTTGGGAAAGAGCAAGCTTGAGTTTATTGTGGCACTTGTTGACATCAGTACTGCAGTTTGCTGAGTCCCAAGCAAGAAAGCCACCATGAGGGGAAAAAATTGGCCCCTACTTTTCCTCCCCATCTGCTCTCACTGGCAGCAGTAAGCTGAGGGGGAATTGAGCTGGCCCTTGAGTGGCTGATTTTACGCCAGGAATCGCATTTGCTTGATGCAGGGAGTATTTTAACGTTCAGCGAGACCCTCGCAATGACAGCTGACGCCCAGCTCTGCGTGTCATTTCTGGATGCATTGCCGCCTGAAGGCAGCAGGCAAACCCTGAAGATTTCGTTCAGAGTCTCACAGGACGTAAGGCTCACGCTCGTCAGCCAGAGAGCTTAGCCCTGTTCCCAGTCTTTTTCGTGTTAAGGCGTATTAGCCTTTACTCTGGCTTTCCTGTTTTTTAAGTCTTGGGATAGTGAAGTCTTCCAGAAGTGTCCTCAACACACGATTAAAGATTCAGTCATTTATTAGCTGTCTCCTCCTATCTGAGAGGATAGGGTCTCAACTCTCCTGCAACTATTCTGAATGACAGAAACCAAATAGCAGATAATGCTGGGCTAGATCTCTGATAACTTGCACAGAAGTTTGTCTTTAGAAAAAAAAAGAAATTAAACTAATTTTCTATATACACCAGCAAACATTAGTGTAATTTTTCCTTTCATTGTAAAGCAGATTCTGTAGGGTTAGTACAGACCTTTGTGTGACTATGTTGCTTTGGGAACAGACTGGTATATTGGGGTGTACAAGCATTCAAGTTTCACTCTGGCCTCAGCCCTGATCTGTTGACTGACTTTGCTCGTTTTTCTTTCTCTCTCTCACTTTCCCCATCAATAAAATAATAACAGATACTGCTTTTTCTTGAGCCGTTTCAAGATGTACTGGGGAAAAGCATTGCAGAAATAGAGGACACTTTTATATTGCTTATTACAGCTAGACTTGCATATGAACTTGAATTGAGAGAGGTGATGATACCAGTTGACTAGAGGAACTGAGATTGTCCCCAGTGTTTTGATACCAAATTGGTGAATGCATAAATATTGAAATAGCTTTCCACAATACTTATGGCAGTCTATCTCTAACTTAAATACTTTACCTGTCATAACATCTTTCAGCCTGGGCTTTAAAAAAAATGACACATATGCTACCAAGATGTAGTCTCTTCTTGCACAGGGATATGCTGAGTTAGTGAAGTTATGCTCCGCATATGCGAGCGTAATGGAGGGGAAGAGGCAGGCTTAGTTTTTTGAAGTTTTTCATATCTGCATTTTATATATGAAAAGCCRCCTCCATTCTCATAGTTGTATAATGGCAACAAAAAACCTATATATTCACCTCATGCACAGTAGACAAATTTTGCAACTCCATATGCATCCTTATTGGGGACTCTCATATGCTCAGTATCCACTTTAATAGCACAGAAAGCGATTTTTGTAGTCGTTCATCTTACAAAACGCAAGATCTTTCAGCAGCTGTGAAGTCATGGCCTGCATAATTTATGAGACCTTTCTCCCACCCTTCCACTCTCTTTCTCTGACTTAGTTGATCTTTTTTGTACTTTGCATCAACTTGCTGTGTGTCCTTTAGGCGTATGGAAGAGTAGCAGGGTAGCGTGTACTGAAACAAAGAGGTAGAGCAAGGAATGCAGGTTACACTCAGTAATATGCAAGTAGCAAAGCCAGAAATTAAGTGAGATAAAACCATGTATCTCTTTGTTATAAATGCAGAGTAGCACGCACATAGTACAATTTAAAATAAAAAAAAAACCCAAACCAACACAATAAACCAAAACACTGCACGCACACACACACACAGAGAGCTCTTCCCTTGGGGAGAGGATGAGAGAGAGAATGGAGAAACCACAAATGAGGGAGGTTAGTCATGTTGCTTAATGAACTACTGGAAGGTTTTCAGATACTATGGTGATGAGGGAAATGTACATAGAACAGTATAATGTTCCTCAGCTGATAGTATCTAGGAGTTCAAAAGAAGCAAGCAGCACAGTAAAGCAGCTCCCTGGCATGTTATTAAAAGGTATCTTGAGCTTTCCTGCTTGACAGATATTTCTTGTTTTAAGTTACACTTCTACTTCCATTATTTAGACCCAAGACAACAAAGTAATAATTGAGCTAGTGACTAGTTAACAAAATGCATTTATGCAAACCAATTATTTTACAGTAGAGGCAGCTTGTTAATGTTATACCTCTGGTGATTAAAGTCCTCAAAAATGACAGTATTCTGTATTTATCTGCTCTCTATTTTTTAAATTTTGTTTTTGTGATTTCCCACTGGTTTGTACAATGAACAGTCAGTCACCTCATTTTGCAAGTGCACAACTGGAATGAAAATCTGCATTGTTACTTTAGTTGCTAAGAAAGAAAATTATAATATTTACTCTTCTTCCTTTCAGTGTCACATAATTTTTTTGTGTTTTCCATCATGCTGACTAAACTAATGGGAATAATCTGTGTCATCTCAGAAGCAGGTGTTCTAATTTGCTATTTTGTACAGTCTTTTGTTGGTTAGATTGCCTGTAAGGGTTCTTCAGCAACATCAGCCCTCTGAAACCTGGATGAAGCCTCATTTGTATCTAAATTTAGTGTCTCTCTGCAGGATGCCTTGTTATGTAAAGAGAAGTGTGAAATTCTGATCACAGTTCTCCTTGCAGAGGACAAAAGTTCATGATTGTTGGTAGCTGGATGTCAATATTGGAGACATGGTCTTCTTGAAGAGCCCATGGAGTGTCACTGGAAAATCATGGCATGAAATCCTTTCTTCTATGAAACCACCCTGATTTTTTGGAAAAGTTTTGATACCCAGGCTTTGCTATTGCAACAGCTTAGTGTTTTACATTGATACATGTAATTAAAGATATGTATGAATCACATTTCCTGTTATGAAAAAACGTGGAAGCTAGATGAGGTGTGAGCTGAATTTTAAGGCATGACAGTAGTATTACACAAGGCTATCAATAGACAGTGAAATATATGCGATGCAGTCAGAACTGCGAGGAGGATGGGGATAAGCGTGGCTGCAGGAGTGGATGGCACAGCAGGGAACTACACACAGTGGATCCTCTGTACTCTTATGCCTGAGGTATCCCACTCTGAGTTAGCTCAGATACTTCAGAGTCCCTTGGCGCCTTGTTGTCAAGAAAATCAGTAGAGGTTCTTTAAAAATTTAGTCTCTTATTTTGAAGAGTGCATTAGTGAACTTATGTGAGATCATCAGTTATTTTATGGAGCTAAGTTTGAGGGTAACCCAAGAGGCAAGAATTTCTGTTTGTACGATTGCCTTTATTTGTGATTCATCTCTGTCTTTGCACTCCCACACTCCGTATGCCAGCTTGCCAATTATTTATCCCAGGTTCTACTTGACCAGGAGCTGATACCTCTTTTTCCATGAAAAGTATGGTGGGATCTCTGATGACTTCTCATAGTCAGGGGCTGAGATTTAGGTCTCTTCCAGCATACGGCATCTCTGATAACACACAGCTTCAAGGCTGACGCTCTGCAGGAGCCCTCACTTAAACAGTGGGATAGCAGAAATCTGGCAAATGTTGCTATGCCCAATAAATTGCTTCTGTTATCACTAAACTCTTTCTTTGTATTTTCCTATCTTTCCTGCACCTTGGATTTAGCAGTTACCTGTGTGAATTGTATTATGTCTGTTATGTTATGTTAGCTTAAGTAGGTATGTTTTAAGTGTGTTTTAAAAGTGGGGTTGAGTGTAATATCAGCAATTAATTTTAAGCAGGCAATGTCTCTTACAAAGGAAGAAAGAAATCAGGTTTGGGTGATTTTTTTTTTTTTTTTTTTTCCCCTGTAACCCACCTTTGGCTACTTTTACTGGAGAAAAAGCATTGTGTGTGATCCTTTTTCCCCTCCATTCTCCTGCTCAGAAATATATCCCAATTTAAACATTAGCAAAATCAAACATTAACATGGGAGTTAATGTTTTAAAATAATGATCTCCTGCCGGAAGCCTGTTGGTCCTGACATGCTGCCAACTACAAAATCTAAATGAAGTTAGAAGCCAGAAGAAAATAAACTTACTCTATTTTCATTCTCCACTAACATTTTTTGCACTATCTGAAAACTTGATCACTATATTCTATGGTACTGAGTTCTTCTTTCAGTAATGGATTGCAGGTGCCACGTTTCTGCTAAACAATATTTAGGCTACTTAGTTTTATTGTTTGGTTTAATTTCTTGAGTGAGTGATTTCACCAGGTCATCACAGTTTCTAATTCCCGTTCTTGCAAATAACAGTGAAGGGAATTGAGACCACTGAATATGAACTTTGGAGAGATGGTAGGTATTACAAATCCATGTAAAAGAAAAGTTAGCACCAAACCATTTAAAATATATGCATGTGTCTAGGAAGACACTGTCCAGAAACGCCACAAGAAGTAATTGCAGTGATAGCTTTCTGGGAATTGAAGAGCCACTCTCTATTTCCATAATAGCATGTAGATTGTAGTTGCTGTCGTCATCATATAGAATATAATATCTAAAAGTGAATTAGAGGGCTTGTGATAAAATAAGCTTGGGAATTAGTGGCAGATAATTCCAAGGCACACAGTATCCCAGAGTTTGACCACCACATAGACATGAATGATGACCCTGAGCAAAATTTTTAAAACTGAGTGGGTGATATTTGGCCTTTGGAGCAGAACTTGGACAGCCTATAGTGTAACAGTGGTATACATAGCACAGCAGTGGGTTGTTTTATTCTGGAGAACACTTTATAATGATGTAAGAGGTAATAAGCAGGATTATGAATGCAACTGGGAGACATTACTGTGAATTTTAATTTTGGGTTTACTTGGCCTTTGGCACATGATTTCATTTCCCATAGACAATCTAAACTCACTATAAAGACTACCATGGGACCTGGATGCATTCACTAATGTAGGGTGTGGCAATTTCCTGTCTGTCTGATTTCAAATTATGATTAGTATCTAGTTCTCGTATGGAGGTTGCTTCACTGATCATTATTTAGAAGGTATTTTTAAAAGAAAATTGTTAAGAAGACTTAATACAGTATGTACTTAGAAAAGTTACCACAAACCATTTAAAATATATGCATGTGTCCATAAAGACATTGTCCTGAAATGCCACAAGTAATTGCATAAGAAGCATATGATTATTTTATCTGTAACAGCCTTTCTGTCTCTTCTCCTAGGACTAATTCACAAGGAAAAGAGTTTGGTTTTTGTAGTTTGAATTGCTATTTATGAGGCTTGATATGTGTGAGATTTTTTACAATGGCATCGGATAATATAAAATAAAGTAAAAGCATTTACTGTCTTCTTTATGAATGGTGATGTAGGTCTTAAATAGCTAATGCATACGGAGCATGTAAAAATATAAAGTATTATTTCATATTAAAATGATAATCGGAATAAGCTTTCTCAGTTTTCATTCAGTACTTCCTCTTTCCAAGCACTGTACTTCACAGGCCTCAATTCAGCAAGAACTTCAGTCTGGACATAAATCTAATTAAAGTCAACAGATTTAAACCCCTTCAAGCAACAAGCATGTACTTAAGTCTTTTGCTTAATTGTGGTGGAGTAAGAGTATGTTTAAAATTAAGCACATGCACAGCTATTTTGATGAACTGGAGATTTATCTTGGAGCATCAAACCTCCTATGGAAAATTCATAAAGTAAGGATTGCCTCCTAATTATTGTGCTCATTTTAGCAAGTGCTGTAATCATAGGAACAAATTTACATAGTATTTACCAAGAGACAAGAACATCTGTATGCTTCTAATGGCATGGAGCTGCAAACTGAACACACACAGCCAACATTTGAAGAAAAATACTTCGATCCTACTTGTGAAATGATTATGGAAAGATGATGGCTTAAGGCTTTTCATAGGACTAATATAGCTTACTGTTCCAAACAGCTATAAATACTTTCTGTTCACATTGTTGATGTATGGTAAAATACGATATAGTATCTAATTGTAAAAATTTTCAAAGGGATTTTGGTAGATACCACAATGCAATATAAAATAAAAGATCTGCCCGCTTTCTGTTACCCCAAAGACGGGATATACTCTCCGATGTTTCTCTGTCTCTAACCGCCTGCCCAATAGCCCACAGTAATCTGGCTGGATTAGCAAGTGTTTGTGCTGTGGTGCATCTTTCTTCTTCCTCAGTGGCATTCCCAGGTCTGAGTCATGACTGAAGATGTGTTTAGAAAGGAGTAGGTTGGGATTGCGCAAGGAAAGAATGACTTCCTTTAGAGACCTGCATATATGGACGTTTTTACTTCAATTAAGAGATGAAATGTCTTGGCATATGCACAAAGAATTTGTGTTCCAGTTGAGCAGCAATGCCTGCTGGTGAGATCAGGGCTGATCCCAGACAAGTGCCTTGATGACAGCTTATTTGGGACTTTGGCAGGTATTTATTCTCCCCTCGTGGTTGAAGGATGTTATAGGCTCCCGTTGCCCAGCCGAGCTGCCACAGTCAGAGCCACGTGTGCAACCTGTAGGACTGTTGTCACTGAGAGCTTTCTGTACATCTGGGCTGAGATGGGGAAGTAGTCGCTCTGAACCAATTTCAGAGAGAGAGTGCTAGGAAATGAAAAAAATTTGAACTGGCTACATTTTGTGGTTTACATTTTCTCACCTCCTTGGTCACACTAACTTCTGTATGTCAGTCCACTTAGAAAAGCAGAGAACTGGGTGCCCACCTGGTGTCATATTTGGGGCTACGCCATCAATGCGTGGTCCTGCCTGGGATTAGGGGCAAGCAAGCAGATGCTGTCAGCAGACCTGGGCATGCACTGCAATCGTAAGACAGCAGCATGTTTCCTGGTTTAACCCTTGCTCCTGGCAGGAAGCAATTTGCTGTTGTTGTGGCCCTCCAGACCAGCCGTGGTCTGCCCTCAGCCTCTGCCAGGTTAATCTGCTCTTTGGGACACCGGTGCTGCAGTAACCAGCTGCCTGGAAGGGGCAAAGGGTTTCCCCTCCAGCATCCCATGCACTTGCCTTGGTAGGATAGGAGGAGCTGGTGGGGAAACTTGCACAAAATTTCATACTGCTGCTCAGGTGCGTTGAGCAAACCTCAGCCTGTCCATTTGTAATTATTGTGTGTTAGCTGTTACGCAAGCCAACAGCATTTAAAATGAAACAAAAAACCAAAGACTCTGTTCCTGCACAGTAAACCTTTCTCCAAAGCTGGCAAGTCTGAACTTCATTTTTTGAAGATGTAGTTCTGTAAGCAAGCCATTTGTTTTATAACACATGGTTGGGTCTCTAGCTCTAATGAGCTGCAACCTCTGTTTGAAGTTTCCCATGCATTCTGAGCCTTTGTAATAGCTCCTTCCTCCATGCGTTCCCTGGTACCTAGTAGGAGTTACATTCAGGCTTGGCCATTCCCTCAGTGATCCGACTGGGTATCTCTCCCCTTGACAACTCCTATTTCAGCAAGACTTGCAGTCATTTAATATTTTTGGCACTGCTGTCCCTTTGCCAAATTTTGATTGAAATAATCCAGTAGGAAAGCAGGAGTTAGTGGACACACAACTGTGTGCATGTAAAGTGCATAAGCCTTGTTTCATCAGTAAACAAGACTAAAAATCTAGTGAGATGTGTCGGTTTTACACTAAATAGTAAGAGGAGAGGAAAAGTTCTCTATTGTGAACTTGGTTGACTGTACGGTAGAGGTGACTGGAGGGAAATGCAGTTTGAAGTATTTATCCTCTTGCTTTCAAAACTGGAATGCTTAAAAGTGACGGCATGGAAAGCCTTAAATCTGACCTTGACGATAAACAAACACATTACTTTTACCAGATACTAAAGAATGGGTTTTTCATTACAACGTACAGTCTTAAGTGTGACTTGTGAACTGGTTGATTTTTAGTGGCTACTGTTTTGATTTCCATATCAGTACTATTGGGATGCTGTTAAACTGGACACATCAGCCTTTGTAAATTTACTAATTAATAATAGGAGTTTTGCATAGCACATCTTCAGTTGTTGAGCTCTGTGCTTTTGTAGATATCATTTAACAGGATAACTATAAAATTCTTGACTTATACAACTGATAGACAGAGGCATCCTTTCAAAACTGATAGTGTAATGTATGCCTGTAAGGTATGGCCACATCATTATCATTATTATTATTGTTACTACTACTACTACCCCTACTACTATTAGGAATTTTCTAATCAGTCTATATTTTCATTTACTGATTAAATCATTCATTCTGTGGTTTTATTAAGACTTTTGCACAGTTAGGATGTAAGTATTTCTTTGTCACTGATGGAAATAATGGGCTTGGCTCTGCTTTTAGTTACAGTAGTGCAAATCTTGACTAATTGAATTGCCAATGTAACAGTGCCAAGGAAACAGCAAATTTAGGTCCAATGCGTGTTTGCTATTGTCCTTAAGAATTAGTTTACTCTCTTCTAAGTACTTCCATTCATAAATGATGTGTCATTTTAGCGACCATAATTGCCTTCTGAAACAATGTTTTCTGTTGTTTTTCTAGGGATTTCCCAAAGTTGGAGGAGTGTTTTGGTTTTGTTTAAGAAAAATGAAACACAGTTTTAAACCTGGGTCAGATGCCAGAAAATGTTCTCCTTCTCTCCTCCCCCTCCCTCTTCTTCTGCCTTTTGCTTTGAGCCCCATATCAACTCTTCCATTTAACTGCAGAGCCTGATCTTCTTTAAAGGTCTGAGTTTGATGAAGCTTTTGGCCAGAGCCCCATTTGGTGTACACCCTGTGTTTTGAAGTATTTGCAAAACCAAAATCTCCCAGATTTTGGGCTGTAAAAAAACCAAAACAAACCAAACAAAAAAAACCAAACAAACAAACAAAAAAAAAACACAGAAGAAGAACAGGCACTTAGGGGTGAGGTATATGTACAAGTTATTGTGGCTTAGTGAGTTGCCTTGTGTAGCTGAGCCAGGATAGCAGATTTGCTGTGTGCTCTTAACCCACAACTCACAAGTACAAGTGCTTTCACTTAAAGCTCTCTAACAGAGTCTTAAGATGATACATTTACATTGGCATCACAACAAGGGAAACAAAAAGAAACCTTAACTGACCAGCTGTCACGATTCAGTGCCGTGTGGCATCTCTGTGTGGCATTGGTACGACAAGAACATGTATGTATTTCCCCCACGTGTATGTGCATGAGACCCCTTTGATGCCTAAGGTTAAATGTGTGTATTATTCAGGATCAGGATGTCAGCTGTGTTCTGGTTTCCCTGACACTCTCACACTTTTAATCTTAAAAAATAAAAATTCCTCTCACCATCTCTGCTTATTTTGCTTCCTGTTCTTTTAATAACTTAATTTTCTCAAAGGTAGAGGAAACAAGTTGTTGCTGAACTCCATTGTGATAACTGGCTAGAAGACTTTCAAAGGTACCTTTAAAACTAGAATTAGAAAAGTCAGCATTTTCCTTTTGTGTGATATTTTTCTCTACATATGAAACATAGGTTTGTTTCTCATCTGCCAAGTTTAACTTTTTTTTAGAAGTTTAAATTTTTTTTAGAAGTTTAAATTCAGAGAGCAAGAACATTAATATGCCAACAGACAAACTGTTTGAGAAGGTTGAAATAATACATAAATCATATCTTAAACAAAGTTATGCCTTGCTTGCTCAATACAGCAATTATATTGTTTTGATTTTGTATGGATAACTGGAAACTTTAACTTGGCGACTCCTTTATCCAGTCTAATAACAAGCTGACTCCTGAGGTTTCTGAAAATCCTCTCTTGCTCCTCCATTTGTATAATTTAGGGGTAGAGGATGGAGGGGGGCGGGCGGGGGGAGAGAAAGAGAGAGAGAGAGAGAGACCTGGCTTAAAGGCTTCTTCCAGCGGTAGGTACTACAGTCCATCAGCAGTGCTCCTCCTGCTGAGCTGGCAGCTGCTTCCATAAGTTCAGAGAGGTCACCGTGGTTTCTTTCCTGTTGCTCCTCCAGGCATTGAATTGCTGGGGGAGTTGGAAAAAAGGCATCTTCCTTTCTTGCCCTGTGACATAAAGACTAAATCCTTCCTCGCTATCTAGGTCTGTTCTGGTAAGGCATATAAAAGCTCAGATATGATGAAAATGATTTAGGTTTCTGTGGTACCTTTACACAGAAATATCTGAAAGCATATTACAGACTAATTGACGTACCAGGATATGCATATGATATATGAGGATGGATACACAGTGTGCATGCGTGTCATTCTGTGCATGCTGTATTTGAAAATGCAAGGATTTTCTTCACCGTTGTCTCGCTGCTTTCTCAGGAGACAAGACAGATTATTTGGTAAATACTTCAAAATACCATTGCTGATAATTTAGGGCAATGAAGACTAATATATCCAGTTAAAACTTGTGGAGGAGAAAGTAGGTTTTTAAGGAAGCAGAACACAAGCTGAGTTGTCTTTAGATCAAAATAAAAGCAAGAAAATTCTGTGTTTATCGTAAGAACTCCAAGAGTCTATCACTCACCATGCACGTTGTTCCTCCCAGTGCAGTACACTGATGGGTCTGGTCCAGGAAAATCAGCCTGGATGAAATTGTAAAGTAGATCAGTTCAGCTGCATTAAACCCCAATGTGGGCTTGTATTCAGGACCGAAGTGTCCTGAATTTAGGTAGATAAAAGGGAGGACTCTCATTCTGACAAAGGATGCATTTAATGCAGTCACAAGGAGATTTGTTGAGGTCACACCTTTAGTTTGTTTGGATTAATTTTCCTATTTGCACCTTTCCAGGAAGCCCTACAATAAAGACAAAAGCCTATAGCTATAAATTTAGATCTCCTTCCTTGTGGTTCTCATTCAAATATTTGAAGTTAGTTTGATTATTTTTTGGACGCAAATATGAATTGTTATCTCTTGTTTTGGCATTAAAAAGGGGGAAGAATCTTATTTAGCAATCTTTCTCTGCCAGCTTATCATATATTTCACACGCATTTTTTTTCCTAATTATTCACTTACCAGACTATAGCAGCTCTGAACTGTTTATATATAAAGTCTGGTGTTTGAAAGTAACTTATATTTAAAATTTCCCTCTGTTTTTTAAGTACATAAACTTTTTAAAGTACATAAACTCACACTCAGCGCCAAACGTGCCCTTCCAGTATATAATAATAGGGATCTAATTGCACCAGTTTCCCGAGGGGCACAAAAGTAGAAAAGCAGAGCCTGTGTGGAAAATACCCTTTTTTTTCGCCTTTGGCCGTGACAGGCTCCTACACTCGGAATGAAATTCCATCCTCACAGAAGTCTATAGCAGAGATTTGACTGACTCCAGGGGGGCAGGATTTGGGCCCACATGCCTGATTTCAGGGTATGATTTTGGTGATGAAACAAGCTTTAGAGAGGGGGAAGAAGTATTCACTGTGGAAGGAAGAGCTGATTTTCATGCATTTTCTCCAGTCTCTCTCCCATGCTGGAATAACTTTCTCCTTTGGTGTATCTCTCTGTCTTTCTGAGGAAGACTAGAAAAAGCACCTACTAAACAGACATTCTGTTCTTCTGGAAGAGCTCAGCGGGAAAATTTGCTTTGATCTTTAACTGTGCATGTACAAACTCAGTGGCACCCATGGCAAAGCAGAAGTCCTTCTGTGAAAAGGAGACAATTATGACAGGAGTAAGAAGCCTAGTTTAGCCTGTTGGTGCTCCAAGATCTGTCAACTTGAAGTCATGTTTCCCAACAGATCGTTGCCCTCAGAGTGTAGCTAAGATGCCATGCTAATATTTCCTTCCTGAAGGGAGAGAGCACATTGGATTGTCCTTAATATGAACTGCATGAACTTTTGTAACTTTTCCTTTTCTTCTTGTCTTCTCAGAAAGAGGAGTATTTGTCCCAATATATCCAAAACATGCTGTTATGCAGAACTGGCTTACAAACAGCATTTAATGAAGTAAGATTTCACTTTCTAATCTCAGGTTTATAAGTATAATATGGTTTTCATTCATATTGCGCTAAGTTAGGTGGTCTCAGTTTATTACTACCAATATATTTAATACTACTTTGAAGTGTGAATTCCTGAGTCTCACCAACCCACTTTTTCCAATAGATCAAGCTCAGGCAATGAGGTTTTTTCGGTACATTTTTGTTTCCTCTCCTGTTTCACTAAAGTCAGCTATTATAACCTCAGCCCAAGTGAAAAATTTCTAATTCGCTCCCCATCCTGTTTGTATACAGAGAATCAAATCCTTGTTTTGGAGGTATTTAGTGTGGTGTTTGCTACGATTCTCTCACTGCTGGAAGATGAGGTGGGATATTGCTGGGTGTGTTGAGCTACCCTTGTGTCTCACCCTGCCCTTGAGTTGCATGGGAAACATGCTACGGCAGAAGTGTGGCGCAGATGTCGGTGTTCCTCTCTCTAAGCTGTCTTTTTCTTTTTACCTCCTGCGGTAGATTTTTTTCCTTCATCCACTGAGGGAACCTAAACAAAACTTTGTGTGTACACAAGTCTTAAAAAAAAAAAAAAAAAATGCAAGTTTGGGACTTGGTCGTATTTGCTTTGCTAATGAATGCTAAACCTACACAGTTATATGTATGAATTGTAATACTGTTGCATATTAAAGAGTTCACGTTTCCTGATTAAAAAGCTCATATAAAGAGTGAAGTACATCAGTGTTTATCTTTTACCATTTACTCAGTGCCCTACGTAGTCACACACAAACAGGCAAAACAGCGACTATTCAAACCTTTTAGAGCCGCCAAACCCACTTTTTGTCTTTATTATGAAACTAAGATTTGGTCAACTGAGGTCAAGTTGTGCACTTAACACAGCTTCCATTATAGTCAGTGAACTCTGTAACAGAGAGTAAAGTCAAAATATAAACAGAGAACATTTCTGCAGCAGCTCTGGGCTGGGATTAACTTGGATCACCTAGTCTTCTGCTTTTAATGAAATTCTCTCCCTTGTATTTTCTTGTTTGGAAGAGAGTCCAAAGTTATCTCATGCTAATTTAGTTAGGCAGTGCCCTCCAGGGATGTCACAGGCCTCCGTGACCTCTCCAGAGAGACTCAGCAAAGGGATGAGGAGAATTAAACATTCCTGAGAAATTGCAAAGCAGCAGCCCCCAGAGATTTCACATAGAAACGAGCTCCAGACTAGCTGCCAGAGACCCAAGTCACCTTTTCAGCACTTCCTTGACATGTCTCCGCCAGTCCCATCTGGCTTGATTCAGGGGGTCAGCGTGGGGACTGAGGAGAGGTGGCAGCTAGAGAGAGCAGGATTTGAGGGAGGTCCGACTGCAGCGGTCTCAGGCTCTAGATGTTTCTCCGGGATGTGCAGCTAGATGGTTTTATTCCCTTTCCTTCCCACAAGGTCTCACGCTTTGTGCTGGAAAGGGGAAGAACACTAAGTGAGGAGGTTTAATAATAAGTTTAGTTATTGTTTCACTATTGGATGCAACAGTTTGTTTCATACCTGGGTTTACAACCACCTCTTGGGTCTGATGCAGAAAATACTGCAGCGTCAGAGAGCTACTAACACTAACATGAACTACAGGCCCCACTTTCCTCTCTTTTATGTTGACAGTCAGGCTGTAGAAATTCATGAAATCAATCTCATGTGAAGTCAGAATCAGGCACGGTTTGCAGGATGAAGCTCATTTCTATTGGAAAAGATTCAAAGAGTTTATTTCCAGGTTTCCCTCAATTATTGTGCAAAAGGGGAAAAAATTAAATTTGCTGAAGGTTAGGCAAGAGAGAAGAAGACACCAAGAAACCACTGATAGCTTGCTTATTAGTATCTCAATCGCCTGAGTAGTTATCTCACTTATCTCTTGCATCACAACGGAAATGTGCAGTATCTCAAGAAATGTCTATTTCATTGAGTTTTGGAATGTGTAATCTAACAATCATTTCCGTGCGCTCTCATCTTTGGGTTTCCTTGCTCCTTTAATTCTTTTTTTAATTAGTCCAGACCTAGTCAGTATTAAGGAAGAATGTTTGAATTCCCACCTTTTAGAGGGAAAACCAACTTTTTTTGACTAAAAAAGTGCAGACAAACACATCTAATTCTGTAACAAATAATGCACTTCATCATGAAATGTCCATGCTACCCTTAACTTTCTTACAGCACTCTAGTTGCATAAATATTATCGCTCCAGCTTCACAGACAGCAAAATTTAGGAGGTAAGATTAAATGCTTTAGTCAAGGCCACAAAGAGAGTCATTGTCACTGCTGAGATTGGGACACTGGAGGTGGTGTCTGCTCATCATTTGCTTTGACCAAACTGAAACCAATAAACAGGCTGGACCTAAAGCTGGACCCATGCAATTAGAATATGGTTTATGGTATAGCTATTAAAAAAGATACACAGAGCAGAGAATTGTGTTCATGTGAAATATGTTTCAGCAGTGGAGTTATAAATCTCTGAGAAGAAAAAAAAAAAAAAAGAATGAAAAGAGACTTGCACATGGAAACCAGCATATAAGAGATGATAATGTCATTGTGGTGATAAATCCGTTGCGTTCTGCAATGACTCATGCCTGTGCCACTGTTATTTGCCTGAGAACAGACCTCTGGCCCTCGCCAAGTAATGCTTGTGGGAACGTTGTTCCCGGTGTCTGGCCTGCGGGTGTTATTCCAACCTTAATGGCAGAATACCTAGTGTGCACCGAGTCTCATTCGCGTCCATTGGGGAGGGAGGGTCCTTACTTTGTCTGGATGTGGTATGAGCAATGACTTCTGACGTGCATGCAGCAGAGATTTATTGCAAGCAAAAGTTGAAGTGTGATAATGCTACTGGGGTATTCTGTAATAATATGGTAAAACACTTGTCAGCACTTCATCTCGGGCAGTGAAAGTCAATTGTATATGCTACACAGAGACAGATAAAAAACATAAGTATACTTAAAACTTCATATGGTTTGCATTTTTCATAACAGCTCTCCTGACTCTAATATAAGACAGGTTTTAATTTTGTTTTGGGTAAGTGGATGTGCTTACAGTCTCACACCCACAATTCCATGGCTTTAAATAGAATCGCTCCCAGGGTGCATAAAAGAACACATGCTGTTATGTGAAGGATTTATCCAGGATGCCAGGACTGCATTTATTGCTGGGAACAAACTGAATAAAATTTTCTATTCCATTTTGACACTAGCCCACGGAGAGCAGCCGTATCTATGGTTTTAATGCAGAGCCTTCCCTTTCCCTGACTTAGGATTCGGTGCAACTAACCACCATTACAGAAGTAGTAATTACTAATGACGGTGGAATCAGAATGACCAGAACAAGCCAAGGGAAGGTCAATGCAAAGTGCCCTCCAAATGTATTTTTGAGCATGCTCAAAAGAAATCTTCCTGTTGCCTTTTCACATCTGTGCTGCACAGCCAGACTTCTAAAATACGTCCACTGGTTTCTGGGATCGTTTTACCGTTGACTTTTTCCAGCTGAAATTCCCATGCCCCGATTTGAGATGGCATAGACCATGAGCTGGTATCCGACCCTGAGCATGGAGGAACTTGGTCAGAGAGGCAGTAATGCTAATGCTGTGGCAGCAAATCTGGGAGGTGGATTCCTCTGTCCTAGGGCTTGGGTTAAAACCGCCAGACTCTGCATAAGCTGCTGTATCACATGGTGGCGGTTTTGGGTACTGTCGGCCTAAAATTGAACTTGTGACATGAGGTAAAAATAAAAAAGAAAATAAATCCCTCTGTATTGCATTACCGTATCCCCGAGGCATCAAGGTTGTGCTCTTGTCTCTGTCTGTACTCAACTGAGAGAACTTAGCATCAAATTCCAAAACGTTGTCACCTGAAATGTTCTGGTAAAGGAAAAGAAAAATTCCACAGAACCAGGAATGAGATTACTTTAGCATCTTGATACTTTTTCAGGTGACTTCTTGCTTTTTATAGTTAGTAAAACAGTGCTTGGTGTGCACTTTTACCACTGCCTCATAAGTAACGACGACTTAATGGTGAAAATCTTTTTTACTTCCAACTCGAGTGGACTGAAAACTGGAATGAAATCAGGAGGTGAAGTTTCAATGATGTGTTAAAGGTAGCACGCTCTTTCTTTACACAGATTATTCAGACAAGGATAACTCTAATTTTATAAGAACCTAATGAATAGTAAATGTTTTCCTCAGGAAGAGTAAATTAACATTTCAAGTCAATTGTTTTAGATTATTATTCAGGAGTGTAACATCATTTGGAAACTGGTATCAGTCTGAGGAGAAAATGCCTTAGTGTTCAAGAGCATGAAGCAAGGATTCTGGAAATTTGGGGGGGAAATGTAAATTATAAAATAAAATTCAGGTTAATTTTATGTTATTAACTCACTCTATCTCCCTGTATTTCTTTAAAAGAAATAACAGTGTTCATAAATTTTATCTCGGTGCTCTTGCTTTGTTACTTTTACTATCTTAAAGGCTTGCTCTTTTTCCTTCCCAATTACACCCTCAAACATGTATAAACATTATGAAGTACTGATTTATTATCTCTTAGCCTATCTGCCTGTGCTCTGGCAGTTCTTGGCTGCTTTTAACACTTTTTTACAGTACTACAAGTGGTTTAACCTGAGTCAGGGCCCTTTTTTGGATAGGCACTGGGCAGATCCCTGCAGACGTACAAACCTTGAGTGGAGAAGCTAGCAAGCTGAAGAGGCAATGTTCGCAAATGGGAGGAAAGGGAAGGAAGATTTAGAGAGAGAAAGTAATTGCCTGAATCATGGTATAGATAACAGCATTTCTGATTGTGTTCAGATCAGTAGTACTTTGATCCATAGATCATGCTGCTCCTCCGACCCCCATCAAAAGGAGCACGTCAGCTTGCGCTTAGCTGTAAGTGTCTGAGCAATCCAGGAAAGAAACAGGAGGCAAACAGGTGTCAGAAGCATGAACCTGGATCTTTTTGTAGTCAAATGTTGCACTGTAGACATTTTGTGATCAATATCTACATTGTGATCATTAGTTTGGGGCTGATCATTTTGCTCCAGTGAACATGCCAGCACTTGACTTGAAAGCCTAGTCTGTTTTCTTGTGGTTAGATCGTGGCCCCAACCAGTCCTTCCTGGCATGGGTCCCTAAGACTTCTCTGCCCTCACCGCAACCTGGGTACAACCCTTTACTTCAGCGGTGAGTAATCCTGTCAAATGGGAGTCTGCTTCTTTGTGAAGAGGTATTTTGTCTTTCATTCATATAAAAATAGCAGGGAAAATTAATTCTGGAAGGGGAAAAAAGGGAGGGGGAAGTGGGTCAAATATCTTTCAGAATTGTCTGCTAGGTGGAGCCTGGGAAACATGTATATGTTCTGTAGTCTTGTCTAGGTAATACAAATGTGAGTGGTTAAAACTCACACGTACTTTCTGTAATTCAAATTTTTCTCATTTTTCTCTGTTTATCTTTGAATTTCTTTCCCTTTTTTCTTAAACGGAATTTAAGGCACCCCTTTGTTAGCAATTGCAACAATATCCTCCAAAATTAAAACGAAAGAAACAGAGCATATATGCATCCTTTCTGTATCTTTTCATTTAAATTACTTTGTGTCACACATGTCACTTCCAATTTAACCATTTAAAGAATAAACAAACCATTGTGGACCTAAAAATCTGTTCAAATTTTTTTTGGCAGGAAAAAAGGACTATATTAATTTTCATTGTTGGTGAGGTTTCCCAACGAGCAGCTTTACTGTTTCTTTTTTGCCTCCAGCTAGCAACTAAAGATCAGTTATAAAACTGTGTACAACTACTTCCATGTATTGAAAGAACAATATTTTTACACTCAGTGACACAAGAAAAAAAAAAAAAAAAAGAAGCAGTAATCTAGTTGTAATCTAGTTTTTGATAACACAATCAGAACTTTATGTTCAACTGAGGTGCATGTGAGAAACATCGTGTTGCGTTAACAGGGAAGGTTGACCTTTAACGTTTATCTGGATTATAATTCTTGTGGTTTTTATTAATAAAACTGCCTACTAAAGTTTCATGAGTCCTCCCTGAGATCTGTAAAACAATTGGCCTATCTGCTTACAAGAGAAAAGTTAGACAGTGTTTCCTAGTATTTCCTACAGATGTGAGAGCTTTTGTTTCAGAAGACATTGATATTGTTTTCATTCAAGATGCTCCACAAAGATTATCAGGTATTTTATTATCTTAGTAACTTTATAATTGTTGGATTATTATCTTTAAATATATCAACTATACTCTTTTAACTTGAAAGAAAAAAATCATGGATCTGAACACAGTTCAGCTCTGAACAAGTTCACATCCACAGCCAAACCGTAGGTTTTGACTAAATCAGCAAGCATGCTTCAAATTGCTTCTGTGGCAATTTATCAACTGTAACTTCAAAAATCTGTGAGGAAGTTTATAAAATGAGTCACGACATATTGTCTCTGTAACTATACCCTAGGTGACTTCTAATATGTGTATCGGTAAAAGGGATTTTTCTTGTTTGTTTACTTTCTTGGCAGTCTTAAGGTAAATTTTCTATTGTTTTTTATCAAATGATGTGTTTTTCGTCTCAGACGAAAATGTTTTCATCTCGAATCTGTTCTTATTTTATACCTTTTCTGTTAGTGATGTAACTGTCTATGGTTTGCAAACGTCGCTCTTCTGAATGGAAGCAGCTGCCATGTCATAAGTACTCAATGTCTCCTCTGCGTCAGTAGAAAGGACAGCGCTAAAGGAAAAGCTTTGTACACAGACATTGGAGTCCTTATGTTCGGCATTACACTGTTAAGGAAGAAGCATATCAAAATGTATTTAAACTGATGAGATCTGATAGATACTTAAATGGTGTTCAGAAGGGGTTTTCCATGAATGGATGTTCCTTGAGCAACAGATCTTGCACCAACACTGTGATTTTTGGTGATCTGAGAAAACAGGATGATGACTCTTCAGGGGAAAGGCAGAGGCATGTGTCCTGCACTTCTTGGGCAGTACCTCTTTTGCTGTAGATTTTGAGAGAGGATTGAGCTTATGAAAAGTGTCACTCTTGTTGCAATGACAGACAATGTCCTCAGTCACGAACTTCAGTTTGCCTTTCAAATACAAACTGTAACAGCATAGTAAGGTTCTTGCTTATTGGGTGTGCACCCTTGCTTTTTAAGTAACTGAGCAAGAAGGGTTGTATTTCAGGAAAAAAAGCATAGGAGTACATTGATTATGCATACTCCCGTATCCCTGCTGTCACTGGCTTCTTGGGAGTATCAACATGCCTGGCAGCACATCCCTGTGGTTTTCTTTGGCAAGAGTCTCCCTGCCATGCTTGCCTTGCCTTATAACATTGTCAGAAACAAATACTAAAGCAATAGTCATTACTTAGACTGAACTCCCATTGTGGCAGGGAGCATGGGATCATGCCCAACGCTTTTGTGTTGCCTTTCAGGCAGAGGCAGATTATACTTGACTTTGATCACAAGACTTTTTTGCTGCACTTGAGCTTCGGTAGTGTTTTTCAGCCATGTGTGCTATGCCCCTATTGCATGCAGAACATGTGTAAGGAGATTTTTTTTCCCTCTGTTGTGTATTATACGTATGTATTGCTGTCTCTTTATATAATAATCTCCTTATATAACACACTCTCATGCCTACCAGGTACACCCAGTACACACCTACGCTTTTAACAGTCACAGAAGTCAATCAGATGTGGGTGACTCAGGCAGCGTAGCACCTCTTCTTCCTTCCCTGCCCCTGCAAAAGTAAATAAATAGATAAAGTGGAAGTCAGCTTGGGTTCAGAGCTCTGAGTTGATGTCCCCAGTCTCACTTTTCTAAGGCATGTTCATCAGTTGTGGTCATTTCTGTAGCAGCTTGAGAAATCACAGCCAGTCAGCTGGGTTATGTCAGGAGGAGCCGGGTGATGGCATCTGGAACTGCTTCACATCCACGCAGGCAGGAAGTGCGTGGGCATGACATCTCCCCACGTCGCGCACACCAAAGATGCCAAGCAGCTTCTTTCCATGCCAGTGCAATTGAGTTGGGACAATGCAGAGGGAGAAGTGATACAATAGCCCTGTCTTTTGTGGCATAAAGGGAACAGTCCCTCATGATGTATGTAGGAACAGCAGTCATGCCAGGCCTTTGTGCTCGCCATATGGGGAGAAGGTTCTCCTTTGCTGCCACATCCCTGTAAAGGCTCATCATGCTTTGGCCCAAAATGCTCTATTCTCCTTCTCAGTGGTGACCCCAGCAGGATAGCTAGGTTTGGGATCACTAGAGAGTACCATGTCCAACCCACTGAATTCTTTTGCCCACTTCTAGACAATAGAGTATGGAATACTGTAAAGACAGAATTTCTATAAATGGTGATAATGTACTCTTGGGTCTCTCTGGGTGGTAATGTTTTCTGACTTAGTCAGAAATTGCTCCCTAATTGTTGACAGCCTTGAGGTAACCCATGCCCTCCACAAGTGATAAGTAAGTAGAGCTAGACATTCACCAGTCTCTGCTTCTTTGTCTCTGAAACGCACGGACAATGCACCCTGCATCAGGCTACAACTATCTGTTCCATCTCCTAAAGGAAACATTACTGATTTGGTTTGATTTGTGTGTGTGTGTGTGTGGCAAATACAAAGAAGTCAGAAGTTCTCTGCATAATACCTAGAAATATGTACAAAAGATTTTTTTGACAATATAGGGCTTGTAAAAACATGCTGTGTAGCAGTGCAGGGCAATAGTAATTAGTACCAACAGGAACGTTTTCCATTTATCACATTGCGTGTCTGTTCAGTCATATCTGCTTTGGGTCTTGCATCGGATGAGACATAAGAAAAGGCTTTACTCATTCTCTTGAAAAATCATCTTTTATTTCTAGAGCAGAAATCATTGGTCGTACTTTAAAGTCTCAGAAAGTTGGATTTGTATTTCTTTTTTCTCTTAAATAAGCAGATACCTGATTACGAGCCCATTTTAACAATATACAGTGCTAGAGCAGACAGTGAAAGAAAAGTATCAAATATATGGAGTTAAACATAACCTCAGCTACCAAGTCTTTGTTATCCATGGATGACAGCCCAGTTAATAAATGTTTTCTCACTGGGATGCTGGACTGGAAGTTAATGGTGAAACACATCTAGAACACACTCCAGATGCTCAAGACAAGCAGACACATCCCAACCATAACGGCAGTGGCATGCACTGAATGTACCTATACGGGGATTGTGTTAGTCCAGCTTGGGTTTTCCCCTTCACTAGCCCAGGTGCAAACACTATGTAAGCAAAGAAATTTGGGCAGGGAGAAGACTGGTTCGTGTTTTGGATATGTTGCTTAAAAACGGTGCTTACTACTGGCAAGGGTTTATATGCAGAAAAGGGAAGAGGGGAAAGATGAAAGAGGAAAGATTTTGGCAGAGGCTGTAGTTCAGGCATGCAGAACAGATATCCTAGTCCACATAATCATAAAAGTGTGTCCGCTTGCTAGACTTGCTACGTATCTCTCTCTGGTTAGGTTTCTGTCTTTAAATATAAATGACATAGTATTGCCTTTAGACTTTGTGAGTCACTAGACCAGAGCCAAAAAGAGTTCAAATATGAAAAATATGTTTTGTTACATTTGCCATTAAAGGAACAGTCTTATTCTAAGAAAGCTGAAGCCTGAATTGTTTCCATAGTAGTTTTCTCCTCCTTTTCAACATTTGCCCACATTTTGTTAACTGGATCGAGCAAAAAATTAGGGAGAGGGTGGCAGAACTGAACACAAGTAATTTCTTTACTTGCTGTCAGCCCATCTAAAAAAGCCTTTACAAAGAAATACAGGAAAATCCACGATTCTCCATTCCTGCACCAGAAAAATTCCTAAAATATATGACCTTGCGATGGTTAAAAGATAGCCAAGAGCCAAAGCTGGGCAATGTTTTTATCCCAGTTCAGCCATGTCATGGGTCATGTGGTTCAGCATGTGAACAGGAAGGTGAGAATGGGTGAACTTTTGCCTCAGTTGTGCAGTCCATCAGAGAATAAATGGAGCAAATCACTCTGCAGCTGTATCGAGAGGTGAACGGCTGAATACCTCTCACACAGAGGCCTTTGTGTTCTGGACATGATCTAGCATTATGATGGGACGCACTAGGCTGAGGCTTTGTAGTAATTACTAACCCATTATCACGCTAGAACATGAGATCATTTATCTTCTAATTCAGAGTGTCACCTGTTCTTCATTTGCCAGTCAATAACCATTTATTACTTTCAGTGGAAATTTAAACAAAGCTTTTCCCCTCTGTTAAAACCAGTAAGCCATTCAGTAATGACAAATAAACCTGAAGCTGTATCTCCCCCTTTCCTCTCATTCTCAGCCCAGAGTCTGGTACAATATGAACTCTTAAAGGAAATGCCTAGAAATTGATAGGTCAAGGGCTTTTATTAGTCTGATGTGGGGGGAAGCACATTCCTGGCACTTGCTGTGGGGAAAGCATATAGCTACTGCTGGTACACAGGTTTCTCATTGGTTGTCACGGGCTGTACCTGTGGAAATAAAGATTTGAACGTGGAGCTTGTTCAAAGATTTTTCTATATCTTCTGGCTTGCCTTTGCGTTTTTTTATGGACTGTTCATGCAGACCCATTCAAAGCAACAGCGTTTGGTCGCCTTCCTCAGAGCAAAACAGAACTATCGCTTACTTTGTTTGTAATTTTTAGCATGTTCATTTTTTTCATACCTGATTTGATTGAGGTAATTGTAAGTGCCAACAATTGTGAATGCCAGAAAAAATAAAAGAACCAGCAGTGATAGATTCTCAAGTAATCATTAATCTAAACATTCTTTCCTGGTAGGAGTTGAGGCAAAAATTGCTTTTAGCAACTCTATCTGCATTGTTTGATCGTTGCTAAGTTGATCCTGTAGAAATTTACTGCAGTTTAAGTTGTATTTCTAAGACCGTGATTGCTTGCTCTTTGAAATGGTAGACAGAAGTCGATACATCCGAATGCATAAAACTTGGTGGGACCAATTGTCGAAGGCTTTTGTTAGTATTTTGTAGCTGTCTCCTTCAATGCAGTGCATGTGTTAGAGTAAAGGGAAACTTCAAACGCTATTTTACATTAATACACAAAATTAATGTGTAAATATTTTCAATACTCACTGGATTGTTGAATGTCTCAGCATAAGCACCCGCGCTAAAATTGTGTCCAATGAACTACAATACTGAGGTGTTTAAAAGTGGAGGGATGGCAAAAAATTATCATAAGTCTGATCCTGCTTCTACTTAGACATATTAATACTACTTTACAAGAGTGCATAGTAAATAGCAGGTCCTTATGCTAACATTGCATATTCGGTCAACCTACATGGCATTTGGGGGTGGGGGGTGATTTTTACCAATAAATGAGGTTTGGTTGTTACATGTCTGTCAGATGTAAGTGACGCTACAGTGCTGTGTACGTTTCAAACAAAGAAAGGCGAGACTTTGAATTCATTATGTACAGCAAACATCCGCTAAAGTCAGGAGGAGACTGACTCTGACTGACTGACTGTCTAATCTTGGAAATCCTTATTCACTCAAATAGTGCCTTCTCATATGTGGAAGCTTCTTGTTTTCAGCTGGGCTGCTTAATGAAAGCTGAAGGTCTGTGAAATCCATGACTAGGCTAGGAGAACCAGAACTATCAATTACTTATTTTAGATATTCCTTTTACCTTTCTGTGAAGCTGCTACTACTGTGAATCCTGCAAGCTTGCCCAGTCATGAAGAAACAGGAGTTGGTGATTTACAGCGACCTCTCAAATCAGCAGGGAAGCCCCAATGTTCCAAGAAAGCTCATATGAGAGATACGAGTTAAGACATCTCCTCCCCACAAGAGGAGTTTCATCAGCCAGTCGGGTATTTCTGCATCATTGGCTAGGATGTTCAACCCTGGAAAGGAAAAATAAAGTTGCTGCCATTGTCCTGCCCAGCAGGTCATATCCCTAAAGCACAATTAATGTCAAGGACTTACACAGCAGTTGCCCAAAACCCAGCCTTCCACGCACGTTCAAGAAGCAAAAAGGTTCAAAAGGAACATGTTAATGAAATCTTGTCAAAACTTTGGAAGATGCATAAAATAATAACTGGGAAGAAAAATGACTTGCAAATAGGACCATTTAAGTGGAATGTATCACCTTGCTATGCTGGACACTGATTTATTAAGAATGGGGGGGGAAAAACTGAATATTTCAGGCGGTATTTACCAAGAGAAACTGAGCTGTCCCAAAGCTTTTATTAATCTGATTTGCAGAGTATCCACTACCATCAAGGGACCTACTAAAGTTGTTTTCTTTAAATCTGATGTGAAGAGGTCAATGCAAATAGCGTTGTGGATTACATTGTGAGAAGATGACAGTCCTTTTTACCATATGGAGAGAAAGTTGAATTATTTTGTTTTCCTTTTCTGGTTATTTATTAAATGAGGATCATGCTATACAGGTATTCCCTTTTCCTCTCCAAAGGAAATGAAGTGTTTACATCATTTTGATTGATCTGAAGTAATAATTATTCTGTCCGCCTGCAGCTCCTAGACAGTCAAATAGTCCAGTTGCTAGACCAGTGGCTTGCACATCAGAAAACTGAAAAGTACCTGCCGTGATACCTCAGACAAGTCACACAGTCTTTGCGTGCCACTTTTTCCATCTGCTTTCCTGCTTTCATGCTGACTTAGCTGGCCAGCCCTCTGAGATGATGCTCATCCATCATTACTTGTTTGTGGGAGGGGACTCTGTGAAAGACATTGCTGTGGGAAGTAAACCTGCTCCCCTGAAATGCAAATATGTTGACAATCCCATGAAGTTTTTCTTCAAAACCTATTGCGATTTTTGCTGCTGCACAAACGGTTCTCTGAAAGAGATGTTAATGGTTGTTTCACTTTTCTACCAGTGTTTTCTGTGTTCCTGTGTCAAAAGCAAAAGTTTCTGTTACAGTGCTTTAATATGTAACATTCAGCACATATTCAGCAGGAAAAACAGATTGATTTGGTCAAATACACTGTTGACTATTCTTAGTTACCTTTTTAATTACTTACTCTTAATTAAAATCCCAACTTAGCCAAAACAAACGTGACAGAAGAAAGAGCCAAAAGGACCCATATTTTCATGATTCAATGTGTTTGACATCATTCTATAACAGACAGGCAACAGCACCCTGGACTGAAACACTACAAAATTTTGTTCTTTTCTCCATATCTATGTCAATTCATGCAGTGCTTTGAACAAGTGAATCCATGCTCTTGAGCACTAAACCAAGTCTCAGTGTTCAAAAGTAAACATATTAAAGTCTCCCCTGCAGAAATCCCTGCTGTGAAACAAATTGAAAATCAAATACAGCATTGTTTTCTATAATAAGAAAGAATTGAACTCTTTTCAGAGTTGCACTGAACTGGTTAATAGCCACCATGTTAGGAAAGTGCTAATTTCCCCAGCTTGGGGTATGTGTGTGTATGTGTGGTTATTTCCAAATCAAAAATGCAGTAATATAGTATCATGTACCAAAGAGGCCACTTACATGTGCACTGAATCTGACTTTGTCTTTCCGCAGGCCATGTGGCTGATGTTGCAAACGGATGAGCCCGAGGACTTTGTCATAGCCACTGGGGAGGTCCATAGTGTCCGTGAATTTGTGGAGAAGTCATTTAAGCACATCGGGAAAACCATTGTGTAAGTATGAACATGAGATAGCAGCCATGGGTTGAATATTTCTAGCCTGTTGCGTTTGCTGTGTTACAGAGTATTGTTTCTCTACATTCTTCTGTTTTTTCCCCTCATTTTCTAATTTTGTAACGTGTGAGACCTTCTGGGCATGAATGACTGCCACAGCGGATATGTCTAGTGTTGCCCTCTAGATCATAAGAAAAAAATGTAGGCTGGTACGTCTTAATTGTTCATTCCAAGTCTTCATTCTCTGTTCTCCCATTCACTCCCCACCTTGGGGGACAGATGCCCCTCCGAAGACGTTAGTACCAGGGTGCTGTTCATGACCCTGCTGCAAAAGGGGTTTTTCTGCCTGATTCTCTACTTTGTGCCCCCAGATCCCCACAGTCCTGCTCCCATCTTCTGTGATCTCAAGAGGTGACACCTGCCAGCCCTGTTCTTTCTGCGTGACAGCCCATCAGCCACAGCACAAGGATTATGTAGCAACCCACTCTACATTCCTATTAGCTCTTCTCCTACTAAGCCATAAAAATGTTGCGCAGTGGGTGCAGAATGTTTACAATGCATATTCCACATAGTTTGATTGAAAATACAAAATTCCTTCTCAAGGCCATATAATAAAACCAGGATGGCTTGGTGAGCGCCTTCTGTAATTTATATTTTTATTGTTTATTATTTTTTCAATTTCCCTCCTTCTGTATCTTCTCTGGGCCCCATGCATCAACATACCGATCTCAGCTGGAAAAGGGAGAGGAAAGCCACAGGCTCTTCCATGACGCTAGCGCCAGGGCTGTTCCTCAGGCCATCAAAGTCACTTGTGCAGCTGGTGAACTTTTGACAGGGCCAATAAGTTTTACTTGGGAACAAAAACTTGACAAATTCAATAAATATGCAGAAGTGCACAGATATATACAATATTATTTGAACAGCCAGTGGGTGGCTGGGGAGGTAATAACATTTTCTCCTCAATGAGTTTTTAGTCTGGTTTCAATTTTTGGCATCAACTTCCAGAAAAAATTCTGATGGGGGAGAGAGAGACTGTGTAAATAGAATTTCTAGCCCAAAAGCTCAGTTTTGGGAATAAGTTTCTCTCCACATTTTTAGCATCTCTTGATAGCAAGATGTCCCTGTATGATCACACATTGTCCCATATGCCTTAACAGTAGTGAGGTTTGACTTGGTAAAGGGGAGGTAGTAGGAGCTCCAGTAATTGCTTTGTCTTTCTTATTTTTTCTCCATTTTCCACACTTTTGCTTTTTGTGCTTATAAGCTAATTCTCCTTAGTAAGCATTGATACGAATATGCTGTATTCAATTGCTCCATATAAGTAAGAATTCTTGTGATTTTGAGAACTATTTTGTCCCTGTCTAGTGTTGTTTGCAAAAGCAAGAATGAATGTTTGGTGAACAACTTTTTTTTTAAATTTTGATCACCAAAAATTAGAACTGAAACGTAGAGGTCAGTACCTGGCTGAATGTCTTTATTTGCAGATGTTCTCAACATCACAGTTTCTTTTGATGTCAATAAATTTATCCATTAGTTTAAAATTAAAATCCTTGCTTTGATGTTGTATTAAGAAGTCTCAGCATTTCCCAAGACTGACAAATCAGCATGTATTTTTCAGAAAGCAAATTAAACCCTCAAGAAAACCTAAAGAAAAGAACAACAATTACACAAAGAAAAGTGAAAGTACTTTCATGAATAGCTTCTGTTATAGAGAGAATATTAAAGGCTTACCTTAGATTAAGTTGCTCCTAATACACAAAATTTTGTGTCCTGTTTGTTCAATTTTTTACTCACATATGGCTCCGTATGGTGGACTGCATATCATTCATGTTGGTGATTACTGCGGTCAGTGTTTGGATTGAATCAATCCAAATGAATCAGTCACAAGTTTCTCTCTCAGGGAAACTTTACAGTATGACTCCAAGTGATGAGGTAGGGCAGGTATTTTGTGTGTACAAAGGCATAGTTGCATTTTTTTTACGAATCAATAAAAGTAATTTTCAAAAATTGTATAAGAATCCACATGACATCTAGTGACATGGATTTTTAGGAACTTAAATCACTTTAGAAATAGGGCTTAGGCTGCTAATGACCACGGCTCTTCTGAAATTTTTCTTCACTGTGAATAAGTTATTAATTCCTTAAGCCATTTACAGGTAATATATAAATAGCTATACATATGGGGACAGAGGTGACATTTTAGGTGCTAACAATAATTTTGTTGCTGATCATTTTGACAGTGGTGTAATTCTGATCATTTTAGCTATAGTCTAGCCAGATAAACCAGCCGTTCGTTCCCCCTGCTCCCAGGGTGGGGGTAGTGTCACAACAGACCCATTAGTCATCCCATAGCCATCGTTCATCTTTCAAATTGCACTAGATGTAAAATATTTCTCAGGATTTGGAAAGTTTTGTTAAGAACCTCCATAATTTTTCTAGGTGTCAGCCCTGCCCATGCTTTTGCAGCACAGACACACTCTCTCCTTACCCTCGCTGGCTTCTTGGCCGGCTGGCTGGTAACCTCTCACATTCTTTGAAACCCCCAGGGGCTTTCTACTCCCCCCTCCTCCAGTTTGAATATATCTTCTTCAGGGAGTAGCCTAGCAGCAATATCCTCCCTTTTAGCATTGTGGGACCCCACTGGTGAGTCCCATTGAGCTGTTTCTTTACAATTTATGAGGCACCTAAGAACTGGCACACCAGAGTGCAATTGCTAAATGAGTTCCTGCAAGGACCACTGCTTTCTTCCTATCTCCCTTCCTCAAAGTTTGGTTGAGTTGTTTGGTTGTTCGGGATTTTTTTTGCAGGGGTGCAGGTATTACGAAATTTTGCAATCTCAAAAACTTACCTGGGAAATTTCCAGCAGCCCTTTCCACTGCTGTACGTGATGGCACAGCTTCACAGTATTGCTGTACAATGTGCCTTTCAAAATTGATGGAATGATGGAGTAAATGGCCAGGAGGGATGTTGTGGCAAGTAGCAGTTGGCAGAGCTCACAGCGCATCTGCGAACACAGGGCACCTGTGCAGGGGCTCTTAACCATCCCTACTTTGTGCTTTGGCAAGGGAAAGTTGCAAATGCAACAGAGTCTTAGCTGTCACATCTTGATATTGCAGTAGAGACAGGAAAAAAAGCAATCCTGGCTGCCCCATCAACCAACTAAAAATATTTATTTTAGTTTTTTAGGTTTTTTGTCTTCCTAACAATTCACATTAACTTATACGGCTGAAAATCCAGGACAGCCTAAAAGGTCTTTCCAAGAAGACAACATAATACTCTGTCATAGCCAGTCATTAGCACATGTCAGGACTATGTCTTCTAGCCAAAATAAGAGAGAGAGAAACTTTACTACATTTTTGTAACTAATGAAATGTACAGCTGCAATAAGACTGATTCTCTCTCTGAAATTGACTGTAAAGTGTACACAGAGGTTTATCTACCTTGTGTGGTTTTTTTCTTCTAACATTTCTTTTTCAAGGGAGAAATTTCAAATTATATTTATATAGTCCTCTGAATCATTCAAATTCAGTCCTTTGTACTAACAGGAAAGCCTCAGAGCTACAAATATTTTCCCCCTGTAAGGATTACACTTTTTTTCTTTTACTTTCCCTTCTATTTATTACTAATTAAGTAGTACTTGGGGGAAACACTTCCCGCCTATAATTTGAACTACAGCAGGGTAAACGAAACAGGCAAACGCTTGTCTTGACTAATTTTCTGTCATTAATCTTATTAAATTAGAACAGGATTGCAAAGATAGCCTGAAACCACTATAGCACTCAGAGTTCTTTGCAAAAAGTGCTACAAAGACTGCTGTCTGCAAATGTGGAAAGAAAAAAAGAAAAGGAAAAAAAAAAAAGAAAAAACTGTTCAAGCAGTGGAAAGATTTATTGTGGTTTTTATTAATATAAAAATACATGCACATTTGTTACAGAAATATTCATTGCTTCCAGGATCAGAATTAATTCAGTAAAAATGAATATTTTACTCTAGTCATTTGGCTCTACATACAAATTTTATCTTAACTAACATGCCAGTTGGTCTTATAAAAGATCACCCTAAAAAGGGAAAGTCTGCAGATAAGCTATAAGGTCTAATGAGGTGAACTACTAGCAGAAGTGGAGCAGTGGCCTCTTCAGTGACGGTGAAGGTTGAACTGAGATTGAACTGAGGGAGGAGGGTTTTTCTGGTTTGGTTTTTTTTTTCTTTCTACCTTAAAATGGAAATTTGGGTTACAGAAACACATGAGATTTGAAGGATTGCTGTAAGAATGGAAAGCCAACAATACGTTAGTTATGGTGCTGTGGGACGTGGAAGAGGAGCCATCAAAAGTCATCATCAAAACAGCTGCTGTTTCCAGGCCTGGCTTTTGCCCACCAAAAATTGTTGGCTGGCCAGTGCTGTGTGTTGTATTTAACAGCTCAGGAAAATCGAAAGCTTTCAGATGAGGAGGAAGGGAACAGAATCTCATACAGAAATTTGAGGCGTTCTGAAGAGTGATAGTTGAAAGGAACCCAGCCAGGTCGGTGAAGAATGCTGGCCTGGGTGAACCCACATGAGCAAGGGTCCTCGCTTAGGACTGCACCACCTTTTATCACCGTTCTCACTGTAGAGTATATGTTTTAGGGTGGGCATTTAACCCACCTCAGCTGGAGAATTAACTCTTCCAGCTGAGCAGGATTTTATTACTTTCTTATTGATAGAAGGTTTTATCTGTAGGCAGACCTAATAACTGTTTCAGAACTCAAATTAAGGTTTGAAGACTCTAACAATTTAATTATCTGATTTCATACATCATAAGAGGTATGAGAGTTTCTCCTATAGGAAGACTGGGTGAGAATTAAATGTGGGGTTCCATGGGAAATTCCACATTTTTTTGCCCCCCAAATGAAATGAAAATAATTCTCACAAATGCAATTTGGAAAAATATCTGATTTCAGGTCAGCTGGACTGCTTTGTTTCTCTTCTAACCTCCTTTTAAAGAAAGAAAACTTAAAAAGAATTTTTAAAGCCATTCTGAAAGAAAAAAAAACCAAAATGTTTCCATTCTGAAAATGTCAAATCATCTTTTTTACATGTTATTAATATAATTTTGTTCAGGTTGACAGTAATGGAATTTACTTGAAACCAAAACTTTTCTTTCCAGAATGTTTTGATTTTCACAGAAGCATTAATATTCTTTGAGAAAACATTTTCTTCTCAACACCAGCTTTCACAATTTGGAGTAAAGGGATAAGAGCTTCAAAAGATTTCCAATGAACTGAAAAAAAAGAAACCAAAAAATAGGGAGCCTAGTATATATTCTTTTTTAAAGTCTCATAATGTGGGGAGTCACAATTTAGATTTTTGAAACTTGAGCTTGACAATGCTGGGAATATAATAACAACAATAGCATCAGTTTAACTATGTTCCTTTAGTGAACAAACACTGAAGACCTGATTCATGAGATCATTTGAAAAAAAATTTAAGTACATCCCTCTGTGGTAGCATACTTGTTCTTTAGATTTAAGCACAAGATCGTAATTAAGGAATCCCTATATCCTTGATTGCTTTGATGCATCAGAGCTGCTGGCAAGGTTGGTAGTTGAGTTGGTGGCAAAGGAACATATGAAGAGTCATATTTAAAGTTTCCCTACAAAAGCTTACTTGCAAAAGACATTAATGGGCTGTTATATGGTGTCAGTTTTGCTGTTTATAAAGTGCCAGGACAGAATGAAGTGCTTTGGCTTAATTGTGTGTGTAGCAGCAATCAGGCCACAAATCCGAGAAGTCTACACAAATGGTATCTCGTATTAGCTGTGGAGGAAGAGCAAAATTTTCCTAAAATTTTATTTTTAATTAATTTATTGTTCATTTTCAAATTTGAAAATATTTTCTATTGGCATATATTTGATTTAAAAGGTGTACGTGATAGTTTTATTTTCTATAAAGAGGCTCAGCAGCTGTAGCTACTAGTGGTTTTGAATATTTTTTAAAATGTTAACCAGTTCTGTTTCTATGTAGAGATCAAGCAAGGAGATGAAATGCATATACTTGTTCAGTTTATCTGTGCTTTTGTAAAAGGTTTCATTTTTAGTTGATTTCTTCACCACCTCAAAAATAGATGTACTTTGCCTTGTTTGCTTCTCAGTTACAGCCATTCGGACCATTTGGTCCATTGCAGTGCTATTCCCACCCCCCCTTGATTGTCCTGGCTCCCCTGTGTCCTTCCCTGCCCACCTCACACCCCACCGGGTGGGTACCCCAGCTCTTCGTCCTCAGAAAATCCTCTATACCTGTGGATGTTTTTATAGCTTGAAGCTTGCTGTCTTATAGTTATAAGAAATTAAAAATAATTGGAATCTCCAGAGTTGAAGAGGAAAAGGAGCATTCATCACCGCTGATAATAAGTATTATAACAGTAGTGATCTGCAGGTTTGGAATTAGCCTTAAATTAAATGCAGTCCATTCCTCTGTAAATCCAGAGTGTAAAAACTCTTGAGTTGAAGAACCTTTTAAACAAGTAAACTTGCACATGCATTTGAAATGTGATTAACTTAGTTTTACGGAAATTTCTGAGGTCAGTGATAGTAGTCGTATTCACCAGAGTTGACAATGACTATTGTCCTAAGCAATCCCAAAGCACTTGTCTCCAACAGCAAGGCACTCGACGTGGAAGCATAGATGCAGAGGGCATCAAACCCGCTTTGTCAGTAGCAGACGTGTGGTCTCGTCCATCCTTCTGCAGGTGCAGAGTGTTCTGGTGGATGGCTGATGCCATCAGCTGTGAGAGCAAACCCTTCCTTTGCTTCAGTGAGAGGGTGAAGCTCCCCAGTGTGGGGCAGGCAATGGTCTTGCTGTAGAGGCTCATTGCCTGCAGGCTCTAGGACCAGCATTTTGTGAAAAGCCTGCACTAGGCCAGCAGGTACCTGCCTGGAAGCCCTGGGCTTTGACACCAGCTGGGGTTTGGGGGGGGGGGGGGGGGGGGTGTCCACTCCCCATCCTCTATAAATTTAGCCCAGCCCTGATTAGCCAAACTTCCTTTAGCCAGGGATCCTTGGCGTTTCTGCCAAGTTACACAAGGCTGTTTTCTTGCCTACTTGGGCAGAAAAAGGAGCAGAAAGCTGGGTAGTCCTTGTGGCTGCAGCTATCTAAAACCACAGCAACATGAGGGTTCCCTGTGCCTCTTCCACCATGCTTGTGCTTCAGGATAATCTGGCATTATGTTTTCCAGTTAACAATTCTGACTGCAATTTGACCATAAGTTAAGGAGGGTTTTGGTGGGTTTTTTTTCCTTTCCTTGTGGTTAGAGGAAGAGGGGAGGGGGAGTTGGTTAGCAAAATGGATGTCTTGCTCCTGGTGTCAGGCTGGCCCCTGCACAATCCCTTTTATCAGCAGTATGGTGTCCCCAGCTGTGAGYGCCGAGGTGCCAGGAGTAATTAGAAGTGCGGCTATCAAATGCTACTTTGTTCACAATGAGAAGTACTTTTTTTTCCTTGTGAACTTTTCACATTACTGGGCTGAACAAAACGGGTGGAGATTTCTTCTTAAGCTATTTCTATTGTTATATAACTTTGATAGCGACATTAAGTGAGTCTTTACTGGCTCGGCCAAGCCTTCTGGAGCCTATTGGGTGTTAAATGGGGTTCTCTGCTCAGTGACCTCCAACAACAACTGACGTCTCCTGATCTAAGCGCTTCCTGTTGTTTTACTGGTGACGGTTAGTTTTCTATTAAGCTCATTTGAGTCCTGCACATTTTTACCCTCTGCCCTTTAAAGGGAGGGACTAATGTTAGTTTTGGCTTCTGAATGAAAACTTTGCAGTTCATGCTTCAAACAGAGCAACTGCGAAAAAGAAAGAAAATTTAAATTATAAATCATCTTTAGCATCATTGCATGACTATTAACAGCTGACTTCACTGTGGCTATTATCTGTTGGAAATTATTTCAACGTGAAGTGTTCCCAATATCAAGCATCCTACAGGCTTTGCTAGTCATCCAAAACTATTGGGTTGTGCTTAAAAAATTGTGGGATTTAAAAACTAGTAATAATGCATATTTGGTATTTCCTTCTGCCTTTCGGTGTTTTAACCTTCATGGGCGCACAGAGGTCACATTTTCAGACTTTCCTCCTTAGCCCTCAGGGCTAGAAACTCAAAAATGAAGGCTGAGGTTGTCAAAGAATTAAATTCTTCTAGGAGCTTCGCGGGGGCAGGGGAGCAAGGAGAAATCAAATCTGTGACAAAATCCCAAGAGCTGGCAGTACAATTCGTAAGTGGGAGGCAAGGGCCGCTTTTCTTTCGTTGCTGGTGACTGAGGCTCAATAGTCTAAATCACAGTGCTGATTTAAATTGCGTAGATTTTACTTAAACACAAAAAAAGTAAAGGATTTCATCACTACACTTTTATGCCAAGCTGGTTCAGAGCCCCATGATATATACTTAGAGGCAAAAAGCAAAGAGAGGAGAGAGTTTCAATCATAACTCTGGGTTTTGTACATTCAGTGGATTAGGTTTGATGCACCAATGTACGTTCCTACACGTGTCATCTGAAGCATTTGTTTTGAGAGGGAGCATTGTCCTCAGGCTTCCAGGCTGCAGGCTGGCCTCTCCAAAGGCAGAGCTAGTCACCCACCAAACYGTTCCTCTTCTGCTGCTCCCGAAATTTTAGACCAGGACAGTTGCTAACAGAATAGTTCACGGCACAGCCAGATCACATAAATTACAGCAAATCGCAGGCTGTTCAACACATATGAAACTAATTTGGACAAAGTAGCTGGCTTTCAGCTCACAGGTAGTAAGTACTGTTTACAGTACATGTATGTGAAGTGCCATGTCGAGCTAGGACTGAAAACTCAAGAACTGTTTTTGTTTTGTTTTTCCTAGTTAAGCACAAATTCAATTATGCAGCTTAATGCTATTCAAACAGAGCTTTATGTCCATAAAACTAACAGATTAAAGAGTTCCTGAAAGTATTGGCCAAAACACAAGAATTAAAAATATTTTAAGAACACAACTTTGAACCAATCCACAAATGAAAAAACCTCACTGTCATATTTGTTTGCAGATACATGAGACATTCTGAAATCAGGACGTTTTATTTTCCCCTAGCATTATGTGTTTAATTTGGAAGTCCTGTATTTTAGACCTTCCACTGAATCAAAAACCAAAACAAAGAGACTTCAAAAGCCATTGTTGCTCCATTCAAGTCTAAACTCTGCCTTTGTTCCTATAGCTAATGAGTTTATACTGTCCTGCAGGGAGAATTGACACCAGCCTCAAGTAAATGAAAGCAGGCCAAATGTTGGTAAGATCAGAGCACTAAAGTAATTATGGGTTGATTAAATGTTTATCTTCTTTACAGGTGGGAAGGGAAGAATGAAAATGAAGTAGGACGATGCAAAGAGACTGGCAAGATTCATGTGACAGTCAATCACAAGTACTACAGGCCAACTGAAGTGGTAAGAAAATGCCCTGTCTTAGCTTTGCAAATGAATAATCCAATCACTCAGCCAATAAATTGCTGCATTTGGCCAGCAGTCTGTGAAAACGGCTTAATTGCGCTCCTGCTGCCAGCTTTTAGAGCTCTAAATTAGCCTGCTTGTTGGCCCCTCACAGCCAGCTACCTGGGAACAAGCAACCAAGCAGGCAGGCAGCACTGCCCAGGAGGAGCGTGTTTGCCCTGTCACAGAGATGCTGCTCTGCTGCGGTCGCCCTCTCTGAATGGGAAAGGGGACGCTTAGGGGGGTGAAACATCACCTTATGGGAAACAAAACAAAGTGTAGAACAACTCGTTGTTCCTTCTGGTCTCGAATGGGTGTGTGGTCATCTCTCCTCCAGCTGCAAGAAGGGAAAGCAGAGGAAGGTGGGCACTAATAGCCTTGATTTTTAAAGTACCTCCTTTTGTCTCTTCGTGACAGTGTTTCAACTCCATCCAGTGAGTATCCCCTCTTCAGCTTAGATCTTTGTAACTGTGGGTACCACAAAATGCCCATTTTAGAAGTGCATGTGTGCTTTGTTTTCTCGGGTGCTTTGCAGGGTCCCACTCAGTAAATGCTCATTTGCAGAACACATCTTTACTCCCAGGAATGCCTCAGTGAAGTCTGCTGGGGGTGCTCAACCAGCACACGCTGCCGGCAGGACCGAGCCACTAACCCCTGTGCTCAAATTGCCTAAGGAGCACGCTAGGAGAGGAAAAAAAACAGTATTTCCAAGTCAGGCAGGATGGTAGCAACACACAGAGATGGTACAGGACGGAGCCTGGTTTCTGGACACAGGGAACAACAGCCCCAATTGTGCGATGTGGGAGTGGGTGTGCCCAGGAGAGGATGTTCTCATCTCCTGGGGAGGGTGATACCAGCCCTGCCGGCTGCTGACGCAGCATCGGCTGTCAGTCCGTCCATTCAGAAGTGCTGGCTTCAGCTGCCTGATTCAAGCAAGGTGTGACGAGAACACGTTTGTCTTGACAGGGCTTGCAGGGTGGGAGTGGGGAGCTACGTGTGTGGAAGTGGACATGGGTTCTAAAGTGGAAATTCAGAGGGGAATAGAGACTTTCATGTTATGCAAAAAAGGGCTGGGCCCGTGTATCAGAATCAAACACTAGGAAGTCATTAAGAGCTGTCTGTCATTCTGTGCTTTGGTAAGGTGTCAGGATGATAAGGAGGACATAGAGACAAAAGGACTTGCCAAACAGGAAAAGGACACTTGACCCAACAAGTCTGAGCTTTCTGAGACCCACTTTCCTGCTTTGTCATACCTCTTACTAACAAGTACATATTCACTCGTCAAAATTTACGGGTAGTACGTAGCTGTTCTGAAGCCCTCACTGTAGTTCCACTTTATTCATGTGCTCAGACATTTTCTGCTGAAATAGTGGTGCTCATGGCCTCCTCTCTGTCCTTATTGGTCTCCTTTTGGGAACACAATTTCTGGATTTTAAATTCAGCTCACTATACACTTGTCCATTTTGGGACAGTGCGTAAGCAGAGGTCCCTCAGGAATGCTCATGCAATTGCTAGTGGGTCCATACATGAGTACAGGGATGTATTCAAATACAGAGTGGAATGTGGCCTTGAAATAGCACTGCGTATAAACTCAGTAGACGTCTGATGTTTATCTGAAATTATCTGGTCTGTCATAGGCCACCTTCCCTTGGGCTCCATCTCTCTCTTCCACTGCCCCCATCTTGCCTTGCATTTAACACAGTCCCTACTTGGTTCTTGTGGAACCCAAGAAGCCTGTGAAGCTGCTCAAGCATGATCAAGGTAGAAGCACAAAACAGGTTTTGAAGTACCTTTGTCTTAAGGAATATGCAGATGAACTGTGAGCAAACTCCTCTATGCAGAGATGTGGCATCCACTTCCTGCAATCAAAGTTTCCTTTTTAGAGCATCTCAGGATGGGTACCCAGAATCACTTTCATTTTTTTTTAATTCTGATTTTATTTCTGTTCCTTATCAAAGGCAGGCAAACTTCTGTTTGTTTCAGTCAGGGAATCACATCTGTGCAAACCCAAAATGCCAGACCAAAATCCAATCCATCGTGAGAAAGCGAGGAAAAGGAATGAGAGAACTGAAACGGACTGACAGCACATATCCCCTCCCGCCACCCTCACCAAGACCACTGAAGGCAAGAAAGCCTCAGGCTGACATTTTGGAAGGAGGCTTAGCCAGATCAGTTAACAGGAATTCTGCTGTTGAATCCCGGCTGACACAGAAAACCTGATGCTCAGATTCTCATGTCTTATTTGGAAACGTTTCTGTCTGTCTCTCTAAAATTTAACATGGTATTCTGGAAAGTGAAAATAAATATCATTTAATCTTGTGTACAGTCAGTTCTGACAGTGCCAATACATTCATTTGAAAACACATTTGTTTTCTTCAGTTAGTGATCCCTGGGGTCAAGGCCTCCCATTGAAAAGCTTAGCTGTACTGAAGAAGAAACCTTGAAATGTGAGACTGTCTTCTGGTCAAATTAAGTAGACCCTTTGAATGCCTTGACTCTAAATCTCTTCACTCTGCTTTTGACTGCTTTGGGGCCCCCTGATACTTACTGGCCTTGGGAATTGTTCCTGCTAATGCTTTTAATGCCTGTCTCTCTCCTTCCCTCCTTGCATCTTGCCAACTAGAAACCTATCGGTATAATTTCTTTCTGCTTGTATCTAATTCCTATCAGTATCTTTCCTGACCCTTTTTTAATTGTATTTGGGGACTCTAACCTGCTGCAAGGATTGGGGAGAAATGATTACTTCTGCCTTTATTAAAATCAGCACAGTTTTCACAAGAGCTTCATGACAAGTTTGCTTTTTATACTGAACTTGATAAACTATGAAAGATGCTTTCACGCATTTTGCAGGCTTTTTTAGCACATGGCTAGTAAGGTCATACTCTACACTCATTTGCTGCCTTAGGCATGTAAAGATAAGTTTCCACTACAGTTTACTCACCTGTAAAATGTAGATACTTCAGAAATTATCTCACTAGTCTTTTCCACTTTTGTTACAATCAGAATGTTCATATTGTGGGTAGGCAACTTAGTCTATGCTTGGATTTAAATAATCTATTTGGTATTCACAAAAATAATATTAAAATTAATTTTAAATTTCTTTTAAAAGTTAAAACTGAAATTCAATGAGCCACCTCAGTCAGTTGGAAACAAGCAGCCCTGCAGCACAGGATGTCAGAAGCATCAGGTCTCTCAACCCCTGAAGTTGGGTAATTTTTAGAGAATTAGGACCTGTCTTTAATTTTCTTATCTTTCAGCAAGACAATTACTATTAATTTGTATGCAGAAATTTCCCTCCAAGAATTGCACAATTGCTTTTAACCAAATTATGCCCATTAAGGTGTTTGAGTAAAATTGCCGCTATTATTTTTACATGGCAGATATTAAGCTAACAGTTCTATAGGAGCTTGCTTCATTTCATTGCCCTTTCCTGCAACAATGAAGATTAACTCCAGGTCTTACTGGTCTGTCCTGTCATCACAGAGCTTAAGATGTATATATCTCTCAGTTAGGAGTTTATGTTACTTTTTAAAAGGGAAAAAAAAGAAACCTTTCAACCATACATAAATGTTTTTTCTCTGAATCTAATGCTCTGTATGTGTTACAGGGAATTCTTCCCCTTCCCTCCCATCTGTTTCTGCAGTTGTCCTACAGCTTGCCTGGGGTAGGAACTGCAGGTTGTATTCGTGCATCACATTTATGGGCTGGCATGGCTGTCACTCTGAGGATGTACATACATCAATGCAAATTTCCTTCCTTTAAGCAAGCCCTGGAAACTCTGTCACAATGCGATGCTAATACTTAAGCAGTCATCTGGCCTCTTATTATTATTCTTCAAAGAAAAAAGGGCATGCTAACTTGCTAACTTCTTCCTTTTGTTATATGCCTTAGGCAATTAATCATTTTTCTCCCAGTCCGTTCTAGCACTGATATAAATGAAACTCCATGTAATGGTTAGAAGAAAAAATTCATGGCAGTGTCAAAAGATGCTTCGTCCTCTTGGAACTATTTTTTTAAAACTGCTCTAACTCCTAAGAAGTTATGTATCCCTCCTTACCAGGTTGTTTACTTTTCAAAGGATTGTTTGTTATATCTAAATATCTACAGATATATATATACACACACACACACACACATATATATATATATAAGAAATTTCCCAAGTCTTCTATGTGTTGCTTACACTAAACTTTACATCTTTACTTCACTGCATTTGGCCTCAGTTGCCCTTTTTCCTCCTTGGAATTAAGCAGGACAGCTTTAAATTTCAGTCTCTTCAGATGTTTTTTAAAAATTCAGCTCTATGTTTCCCATGTTTCATAGGATTCCAGTAAAAATTCCTTGGGGCATATCACGTTCTCCCAAAGTCAGCTTTCTTAAAGTCAAAAACATTTCTGAACTCCTCTAAGTGTTCCTGCCCTAAAGAGCATTTAGAGTCTAATGAAACCATGATCACAAAACCCTAAATGCCCCGCACTTCCACTTTAGTTTTCATACAAGTTTCATTTCCTACTCTTAAGTTCAGAGCTGCCTGTGACTGTAAACTGTTCAGATGTCTGCACGAGGAAACACGTGCTTCCCTTCCTCAAGGATCTTTTTGCTCATCAGTGTCAATATGTGGCCTGTATTAATACTCATGAAAATGAAATGGGAGCATTCAAGGAAGAATAATCTTCAGATGATTCTCCTGTCTATTTTCCTCACTAGCAGCCAGGTAAAGAAGTTGCAAGTTGTCATAATTCTGACATCCTTCTCTAATCTGKTTTTTTTTTCCTCCTTGTTCTGAAAATGTATGTCAACATCTGAAAACTACTGCCTTGGTAAATGATTACCTCTGTTGTCCTTAATTCTCCTCCAAGCTGACTTTGCTGCTGTGTCAGCCAAAATGTTTATATTTTCCTTACTTCAAACTCAACATTATCTCTGCATTGCTTTGCCACCCTCTTCCTTTTAT
Source organism: Phoebastria nigripes (assembly GCA_035582835.1). Lineage (NCBI taxonomy): Eukaryota > Metazoa > Chordata > Aves > Procellariiformes > Diomedeidae > Phoebastria > Phoebastria nigripes. The sequence goes on from JAYKAV010002810.1 coordinate 2,134,220, forward strand.
TTGTCCCTCCTGCTAATAAAACCTGCTGCAGATTTTTTTTTGTTTGTTTTAGTTAAGGCCTTACATATTAGGCATTTCAGAGGTATCTCTGAAAACATACATGTCAAATTCAGCCAAGTAAAATAATGATTAGTAGTAACTTGTCTCTGTATAGCATCTACAAGGCACTGAGCACTTAACATATTTTAAATGTTTCTCAACAAGCATGTGAAAAAGGTTTAAAAAAAATAGTATCACTGCGTTTCTGCTTCTGAAACACATGTATGGCAGAGCAGACAGACTACGCTACTTGAGTGAGATCATGAGGCGGCAGCAAAGTTAGGAGGAGAGCCTGATGGCGTTGTGCTCTGCTGCCATTCCTAGTGGACACAACTGTCCCTCCACAGGTAGCTCTCTACTTTTTTATCTCACTCTGATTTTGTTCATCTTAGTTGTTCCTTAGAAGATAGGAAGATCATTTTTGCTATCAGGTTTTCCTCTCAAAAAACCTGAGAAGCTTCAGCAGGCTCGTGTCCAGTCTTGCTTGCTGTCTTGTTTAATCCTCTCAACAGACTCTTAGCAGGAGCCCTAGCTTACCTCCTTTCTTGTGGGAGCAAATACCTAATATGTGCCCCTCCAACACTCCCACACACATTTCTGACTTTTTGCTTCATAACTAGCTCATTACATCAGTATTAGACAGGCGCATCCAGTAAAGGAATCCCTCTGGACACCACTGTTTGCAGTCCTCATATGCTGTGCTTTACTCGGTTGCTTCTCTTTGCGTCATCCTGCTCCTCTGCTGTGCCTCCAACAAAATATTTCTCTGGCAACTTCTACAGCTGGCTCTGTTCCCCTTCCTCCTTCACCACCTCTTTCCCTGCTGTCATTCCTGAGGTTTTGAAACCAGCCATGTGTCATCTGTGACCTTCACATCTTCATTGATCTTCCTGAGAACATCAGCCTGTCTCTCTGAGTCTGCTTTCTGATCCCCTAATACCACAACTATCTGACAAGACTAGCCAGTGGAAGAGGGTGTCCTTACCTCCTGGGGTCTAAGCTGGAGTGCTTTTGCACCCTGGGTGTTGCACCATATGTTCATTTACAAGATCAGTAGTTTTTCTTCAGAAATGTTCGGACTAGCTGAAGAAATCTCTGACTGACTTTGGGCAATGCAATTTTCCACTCTGGGTGGGTAAAGAGATTGCAACCCCATTGAAAAGCTAGTGTGTAACGATAAAGCTGTCATCCAGGCAGAAGGGTTGGTGATTTTAATTCATTGCTCATTTTTCTAAATGCTGTTGACACATAGCAATTAGTGGCAATCTTGGATGTGACAGATCCAGGCTCAACTCCTGAAAACAGATTTTTAAATTAAACTTAGGTGACTAGAGGATTAAGGCTGAGGGAGAGGTGAATGAGGATAGAAGGCTGTTTACCTCCTTAATTAGGCCCTGATTCAGCCAAGCATCCAAGCAAGCGCTTCACTTCAAGGGCATGAATAGTTAATAGGGACAGTTTCCATACTCGGAGCTAAGAGCGTGCTTACGTGCATTGCTGCATCTTAATATGAAGCAAAGCAATTCATCTGTGATGGGAACTGAGATGGCCAGCCCAAACGTTTGTGGGAACTCAGGAGGTGCCAGCTGATTATTCTTGTTTGCCTGCCCCATTGTACGTGAGCACAGTACTTGGGAGCAGAGATGCTGAAATAGCTCAAGACAGTTTCTTTAGCCAGGTTCTCATAGGGTGGCTTTGCAGGCAAGAAGGGATTAGACCAAGTTCATGCAGTTTGTAGTTTTAATCAACCGCTCCTGCAGTGACGTTTCCTGCCCGTAATTCTTCTCTGCCTTCCTGGCAGTCGGGGGTCTTACCGCCACCTCTTCACTTATTCATGTTTATTCATGCACAGAAAGTCTCTCTTTATCTCACCTCTTATCCCCTTGCCTCCCCCTTCTCTTGGCCTGCCATTTGGCCTCTTCCTCCCCGTTGTTATCTCGGTCTGTTGTCTCACCCTCATTTGGACCACCCCTTGTTTCCTTATCGCTGCCTGTCCTATGCCTATTCCCATACAAACATTCCCTGTGCTCCAGCAGATGTGGTGGAAAATGCAAAGCCTCTGAAGGGAAGTCACAGGGGTGGGAGAAAGCCTGGAGCACCAGCCTGGACAGAAGTCCAGGCTCAGGCAGCACCAAAGACACATTTGTCACAACTGCCAAGTATTCCCTCCTGCCAACAGTCTCCACCACCTACAGCCTCTTCCCCATTTCCTACATGAGATCAGACATTCAGAAATGCTGAACTGTGGTTCAGACCACATTTTGGAGTGCCCAGTGAGACTGGAGTGCTGGCAGAGTGGATCAGCACAAAACTGTTCCCACCAGGGCTTTCTAAAGACCTTGGTGTCAGAGGTGGTTGAGGTCACTTACGGACCTGATTGCTGGTTCGCATTCAAAAGTGGGAGCATGCCTGAAGATCTGTCTCCCTTTCAGAAGCTGTTTATTTTATTTTACAATGGGATTTTAAAAGTCAAGCAATACGTTAACAATACTGTTCACATTTTGATTGTGTTTCCCATCACGTTGTAACCTTTTCTTTTACGTGTGCTGTGCCAACTCAACTCTTGCAATGGTTTTAGAATGGCAGCACAGAACCGTAAGTGACATGATTTATATGAAAATAAAAATGGCTTTTGAATACAGAGGATATGAGACAGAGGTGAGGTTTCCTTCAGCAAACCTGGAATTAAGGGCTAGACTCCTGTCTAATTTCTCCAGCCTTCGCAAGAGCTTGCCTGCCTTCAGCTGTTTGTATTTTATTTTATGGGTGAGTGGGTGCACAAAGGAAGATGACAGCCACAGAGTGTTCGTGTGTTTCATCTGAGAAGCCATGAGATGGTTTTATTGTTGTTCAAAGCAGCTTCTGCTGAGTTTGGGTCAGCAGATGCCTTGACATCAGCCTTTTCAGCATGAAGTCTTCCAGTCAGTGGTTTGCTGGGGGCATAGCTGTCTCGAGCCTGGGTATGCCATGGCACCTAATGTTTTTCCTGCTTGAAAGATGGTACTTCAAGCCACTGATTCTCAAAATCCTATGCCACCTCCTGCAAAATATGTATCAGTGTTACTTTGGTGCTGCTGAAGACGTTATCAGAGTGAATGCAGTTGTCCCTCTGAGGGACACCCCAGGGCAGCGTGAAAGGGCCATATGGACCAGGTTAAGAGAAATGCATAAAGAGGTAGCCAGTTCTGAGGAAGCAGGAGGGTTTGGGGGTTTGTCTCCAAAAGCTTTCATTTCGTGTATTTCAAGTGTTTCACAGTCCAAAAATGACAGTAGGTTTCTTTCAATTTCTTCTTTTATTTCTTTAGTTATTTGAAGTTTATTCCCCTAGAAAATGTGGAATGTTTTAACTTTACCTATGGGAAAGAAAGTCAAAAAGTATTCTGCTCAAAAAAAAAAGAGAACAAAATTAGCTTTTCAGTTTTTCTAAGGAAAGCCTAATTTGGGGGGCAGGAGGATACTTTTCTGGGGTAGTCAGGCTTTCTTTTAGATTGATCCTAGAGGTCTTCTGTCTCCCCAAAAAATTCACAAGAAGCTTTTGTTCAGACTTGTATCTCTGTCCTTTACCGTTTACAATTTCTCTCAAAGGGGCAAATGGTTGAAAGGAAGTGGAAGTTTGGAAGCGATTGTTTAAAAAAATAAATAAACCTTCACCTTTCCCCTCTATCACCTTTAAAGTCATCATTTGTAAATCAGCAACTTCATGATGGAGGCATGAAGAGGTGGGACCTCTTCAGAGAAGTTATTGTTGCTACCCTGTGATGATGATGTTGATGAGTGCTTAACCACCTTCCATATCTTCATGTCTCATCTTTGTATTCCACTAAAAACCTGTAGCAATGATTCTGACCTTATCAGAACTTAAAAACATTTTACATTGTTAATTATTTTTTAGTATCCTTAATACTTCCCTAGTGTTCAAGGAGAGCTTGTATGGTTGAGTTGCAGGGGAAATTGAGCCTTGTAGGTCTAAACAACTTTCAAAAGTTTTTTTTGTTGCTGAATAAAACCCTAGAAAATTATCTCTGTGGCATAAACATCTACAGTACTTGTCATGAACCAGGAAATGGGATCTTCATGCCCATCTTGGATGCTCCCCAAATTGTCTGATGTCCCAGCTGTATGGGTGAAAGAGGAGACAGTAATTATCTGCAGGGCAGGGGAGACTTAAACATTAAAGAGCTTTATGCCTAGGATCAGCTGGAATTTTTGCTCATTCCTCACATATAGTGTCTGAGCTCACCAAAGCAGACAATATGAAAAATATTAACAGGATTCAAGAAGACATTAGTAATAGATTAAGAGTTCTTGCCTCCCTTGCAAGACTTTTTTTCTTGATTTTTTTTTTTTTTGTTTCAGCCAGAAAAGTCTAAAGGTGAGTAGATGAAGTCAATCTTAATAATTCACAGACGATAATATATCTATTTCTCACTTGACAGAGCTAGTGTTTAAACTATTAGCATTGTCTGGCATAACATAAAACAGGATCAGTCACTCATCCCTTTGAAACATCTAACCTGGCTCATTTAAATCTCTTCCTTCCAGCTTTGCCAGTACATTTTAATAGTCTTGGTAGAGCTCTCAGCTGACTTGTGACTTCAGACTTTATCTACCGGGTTGTGGTTAGGAATGGAGTAAGACAGCACCATTCCTCGTCAGCTTTTTCTGTATGCAATGACACAGAAACCTCAGTGCTACAGATAGCCACTGAAATTCAAAACAGACCACTTGACTGCTGAACAGAAATGAGTTTTTAAATCAGATTTTATTTTTGGAACAGTCTTTTATAATTTTTGAAAACAGTCTTCTTTTTTTTTCCTTCCTCCAGATTGCTGAAGTGGTACTACTTTGCAGTCATGCTTTGTATTGAATAGCTGTAAGGGGAAAGGTGGATTAACAATAATGAAAACAAAAAAATGTGTTTTAAAATAGGACGCCTGCCTGTTTTTTTACACTAATCTGTGACAAGTTCATGTTTATAATTCACTACATCTGTTACCAAGTTAGTGCTTTGCAGACCTTAGTTTTACAAATTTCCAGATTAGGTGACTAGGAGTTGAATTGCTTTTGTTTTTATTTTTTCTTCTGTTTGACCCATAAAATACTACACTTGCACCTTCTGATTTAGAAAGCAAAAACATATATTAAAGCTTCTTTACAATAACAAAGACTTCTGACTAAAGCAATTGGCTCCCACTATAGTTTTCCCTCCGATAACAGTTGCAAATTTCCAAACCTCTAATCTTTGGCAGCATTTCCCTCTTGATCCTAGTTTCTGTTTCCATGTGTTGGGGGAGATTAAAAAGTGGGTTATGAAGGTGAAATTGGAAACAGAGGAAATGAAATGTGAGTTTTTAGGAAGAGCTCAGGTGAGTGATAGGGCCAAGTTTGCTCTGTGCATGGTTTTCATAGCTATGAAACAAAGGCAACTGGGGCCTCTTCTTGTACTGCAGTGTCACCACTGATCACATGTTGTGACATTCGCTCCTCACTCTAAACAATTCTTCTGTAGTGCTAATCCTATAAGATTTCCACAGTCTTTTATCCCGCACATAGTTGGCTGAAAGGGCTTGCAGATGAGTATCCAAGGTAGTATTGAGGTGTTTTTCCTGACCTTTCTTTCTCTGTCTCCTCCCCAAGGTACTTACTGGTATTATCTCTGTATTTCACATATTTGTTAGATGCCTTCTGGACGGCTTCTAGGCTTAAAATAAAGACCAAAATTAATCTTGACTGATGAAGTGAATCCCAATCAGACAGCTCAGGCACTGTAAACAAAAAGTTGGCATGATTAGAATCTGACTAGCCCTAAAGGTAAGCCACCCACCTCTACAATAATTCAATAGCTGGATGGCATAATGAATGCAAGGGGAAAGTGGACACAGGAGTAAAAACAGGAACACAGGAAGGTGCATTATTCACAACAGTAGAGATTCACAACAGTGAAGACTTATGTGCACTTGAAGAACAGCCAAAGGCAGTTGGTGATGGATGAGAGGCAGTTTGTGTGCTGGAAAGCTCACAAGAAGTATTCTTATTTTTGCTTTCTAGTATTAGCGACCACAATTAGTTCTACTTTGGCTTAACTGCTGGATGGAGTTAAAAAAAAAGACATGATTGACTTAATTAAGTTCTTAAATATGGCTTTGTGAAGGATTTCCTACTCCACGCTAATGCCTGGAACAATTATCTTTGATACCCTTGATAGCATAGCTTGCTATGCCTGAGAATACCCCGGATGCAAACATCTGCATCCAGCAGCTACTTCAGCTAGTGATTTGCTTTCAGAGGAAGCAGGTGTCACGGCCATGATTGCTGGGGGGAACCTTCTGGGAGAAACTCTCCATGTGCACAGGTGCGTGGCAGTTGATGTACTTGCTGTGGTTTTTGTGAGGATCAGCATTATATGCCAGAGTTCATCAAATGGGTGTTTTGTACATTGACATACAGACAACTGACTGGAAGGTTTAGCTACAGCATTGGGACAACAGAGACAGCTGCCATTCATGTATCTGGGTATGACTTACCAGGACTTTGAGCTGGGAGCGACCGTTTAGAAATGTGACAAAGCGGTTGGAGTCACTGTTGCTTTTGGCTGGGACTGCCAAGGATTGTTCCATTTATGGTGGTAAGAGGAAAGGGTCTGCTGCAGAGCACGGCAAAGTGGTCAGAGGAATGTACTCAATCACTCATTTTCCACACACCAATGAATACCAGTGACTGCTAGAGACAGAAAGACCTAAATGCATTAGATGTGAATGCATCTTGGTTTGTGTATTAACTTTCCCCTTGTTACACACTACTTTTTTTTCTGTAAAGCCTGAAGAAGTTGGGTTGTCCCTGAGGTCTTCCAGTGTCTTTTTTAACTGCCGAGAACTCAGCTTGACACTGTTTGCAGTTGCCAATGAGCAAAACTTCACAACACATAGTATATCAAGAATGCCCTCAAACACTGGGTGACGTGAAGGCTTTCTCAGGGATCCTGTGTAGCCTGTCAAAGACAGTTCAGGAGATTGGCATGCTCCAACAGATGTATCACACCTGTGTCTCTCTTCCAGAAGCCATGAGTAGATTGTTGAGGCAGAGGAAGGAACTTTTTATCAAGCTCCTCTACAGGAGAATGTTCATTTTGGATCAGGATTCAAAATGAATGAATATCCAGTTAGAATTTTTTGAATTTCCCTTTCATTCATTGCTATCAACTGGCCAAATTTTGACCTTTTCATAATAAGCACTGTCTAAACATTTACAGTGATCTCTGTAGAGATGCACTTTGAAGAAAGGCATTCTGTTGAAATAAATTATTTTAACATGGGCTTTAGATATTAGAGAGATTCCTGGATAAGGAAAGGGAAAATTAGACTTTTCTGTAAGGATACCAATTTAAACTGTAATGTGAATGGGAAGAGATGACTTGACAATGCACTGGTGGAGGTAAACAAGCTCATTTCTGTGGAAAGGGTGTTGACAAGCAGTGATTTTTGGGAAGCCTCCAGACAGAGTCCAGACACTGACTTTAGGGATTTAGGCAATATAAAAATTATTATTAAAAAAAAAAAAAAACAAGCAACATTTACATCAGCTGTGCCTACAGTTTTTTCTTTTTTTCTTTTTTTCACATACTTTTGTTCTATTAAACATTTCCAGAAACACTTGTACAGTTAAGCCTAGTATTGTGAAAAGGACTAATATCCTTTTTTGATAGACTCTTCCTGTGTTGCTTTTGTGTCAAATCGAGTACGTTTCAGCTGCAAGTTTAGGCTTCTTCAAAAAAAAAAGAATACACAGGGCCTTGAGCCTGATAGACCTCACGTGGACCTGAACTAAAATGATCACATTGAATATCATGTTGGTAAGTGGCCTTGCATATTCACATGGCCTTAGGCATAGATATAGAGATGGCTCCCTCCAAAACTAAGTTCCAGGCTTGCCGACAAAATCATTTGCTCATGTCCCAAATATTGTTTTGCTTTGGTTTGTTCTCATCCCCTAAATTCGTTTTTATTTTGCCTAATAAGGTGATGCTTTGGGGAGGGGGAGCTTACAAGCGTTCTGTTTTGTTGCTTCTTTTTTACCCCCTCTACAAAGCATCCCATTGATTGCTGCTGCAAAGAAAGCAAACAGATTCCTCTTTTTGTACCCTCAGATCCCTCCTGAAAACTCTTCTGTTGCCCTCAAAAGTCACTATACTAGTGATGTGCTATGACTTCTTGTGCATCCTGATGACCACTGTTGTTGTTTGTTGTTGTCTCCTTGCAATGCCCTGTATCTCTATTTATTTGTGCTCCGTTTCAGGTACTGAGGGCATGTGCATGCAACTTGACCTAATGAGTTAGGTTGAGTAAAGGAAACAATCTAGTCACAAGAGCGTGAAATGCTTCAGTGCAGCAGAAGCAGGGTAAATTAGCCCATATAAAACCCTGTGTTTGTCATGGTAGCAGTATGGCTTCATGTTGTTAGCTAGTTCAGTAATGTGCAGCATGGCGTCGGATTATGAACATTTTGTGCAGAAAAATTTCTTTTGGTCCTGGTTTGCAGCACAGCTAGGGCAGGAAGTCCTTGATGATGGCAGAGGTCTTTAGACACAAACTGTAATAATCACCATTATATCTTTGCTAAAATTTTAGAGAAACATATGTGGGAACCTATTTATTACATCTGTTAAGATTCTGACCCATAAATGCTGACTTCCACCTGCATGCAAAAGCTGAAGCAAGCATACCAAACCTAGTTCACTGGCTGGGTGACAAGACAGCTTTTCAGTGCCCTGAGACACAAGGAGCTCATCCTCTTCCTGGAAATTCCTTGGATACCATCTTTAAATGTTTTACAGTATTTATATTAGTACTTTCTGCTCTTTGGTGGATCAATGGAAGCCTGTTCTGAAATTTTAGGCCCTTCTTTCTTTGCATTAGAGTTTCAAATTAATGGTCTGCAACTGTAAACTCACATATTTGTACTGACATTTTTTAAATATAAAGCTCTCATGTGCCTGCAGTTGAAGGAAGATCCAAAGAAAATGAGAATATCTGGCATATAGCTGTGGTCTCCACTATCAGCTCATTAGCAAATTTTACAAATTTAATCTTCATGCAGAAAAAATGTTATGACGTAATGGCTTGTTGGCTATATCATACAAGTGTTATACTGGTAACTGTGTTACTATAAATTTCATGCACATTTTCAGCAGTTGCAAGGTATCTTCACAAACATTCCTGGTGGCGTACTTTAAAAAGACACAAAAGGACTAAAACATTGTAGGAGTGAGTGAAACCAGATGAATGTGGTTTCATCTATCCCTTGCATGGGTTGTATGGCACCTGTCTTTTTCTTCTTTCAAAAAGATGCAGTTAGTATCTAATAGATCCAGATAGACCTATCCTGTAGTTTTTCTACTAAAAATAGAAAACTCAGGGCTAGGGATCAGATGGTTTAATGTCACTGATTTGCTGTCTCCCCTTGGGTGAATTATATACACTTTCTGATGCTACAGACTCAGGAAGTTTTGTGTCGAGAGTTTGGGAACTCATTTTCATTTACACTTGTGACCTTCTTATACTTCTTCTACATTAAAATGAGCTTTACAGGGGAAGTTTATTATTATTAAACTACTTGAGCGAAGGCTCAGGTATCAGCTTAATTCTGCTACTGGCACATGTCATGTGGAGAGTGTACAGTATTTTTGCAGAGCTGAGGCTTGTCTCCTGTCCTGTTTCTTCTCACCATGTGCTTGTGCACAGGGTGACTACACCCCTCTATTGAGATACATTGTCTTCATACTTTATTATTCTCGCAAGCCTTCCACTTAACTCTCTGTACTGTGATCATCTAATCACCCATCTTCCTATATCATCATTAGTCATTCCAGTATTTTCCTTCCTCTTTCCCCACAATTGTCTGTTATCACTCAGTTCTGCCTTTTCAAATGTATTTAGACATTGCATTTTTACTCAGTTACATCTCTTCAGAGCTAAAATACTTCTGTTTTACTTAATGCTTTTTTTTTTTCCAAAAGAGGTATGAGACTCTTGCGCCAGAACACAAATTCCCCGCTCCCGTTACTCCCCAACGCCTACTGTTGCTCTCTGCTTTTGCTGTCCGGCTAGCTGAACACGCAAGTGTCCTCTCGATCTTTCTGCAGAAACAGAACTTTAGGTTTTATTCTGAGAGATTACTTTTAAAAAGATCTCCAAGAATCCCAAGTTGTGCTTGCCCAGAACAAAGGCAAAAAAGCACATGCCTGGAAGTACTCTACAGGCAAAAAAAGGGGAGACAGTCCAACTTTTTGATCTTTTTTTTTCCAGATATTGGTAAGTAAGTGAAACAGAACTTGATTCAGTGTTCATTCTTGATGAGATGCATGTGCTGTGCACATACATGTGCTTTCTCTTTCTTTCTTCTCTGTTTAAATCCCATTTAAACAGTGCTCGGTGACTGCTGGGAGTTGTAATCTATGTGCAACTCTGTCATGAGGCAAACACCAGCTGGAGGGACGGCTCTACAGAGCGGTCTGCAACCAGTTGAGTTGCTGAGGAGTCATAAAAGAGGGAAAAAGGGGTTCACGAGAACTCAGCCAGTGCCTTTTGGAAAGTGTTTCTTACACTTTCTTAAGAGCTACAAAGACTGTATCTTGTACAGTTTCTTTTGCTTAGCCAGGGACAAGACTACAAAACAGAGAATGACAGAGCTTCACAGCCAAATTGGTACTTTCTCAGATTTGTTTGACAAGGTATTTCACACAGCTTCAGAGTAGACTGAAAGCGCCTATAAAAATCTGCTGTTTACTACATAGAAAGAAAAACAAAATCTTTTGCTTTTTATTGAAGGAAACTTTTTTCCCCTGCCAGAATCACCAACAATGTGAATATTTCTACTTGGTTCTCTACTTCTGATATGTGTTTCCATTACCCATCTCTAAAGTCCCTATCTGGGTGCATTCGCAGAAGGTTATCTGAAGAAGCACAGATGTTTGGAATTTTACCATTCTTTTAATTAAATAATGTGTTAGGGTATATTTATAGCTTTGCTGATTCAGAGCCATAGGTTAACAACTCCTATACTCCAATACTATAGAGTAATTGCCCAGAGCACTATCCTAACACTTCTGTAAAACAAAGCGCTAGGGACTGTTAGTGTAGAAAACTGTAGAATTTTATAAGGGAATTTTAATAGGGAGCACTATTAAAAATAACTACCTCTGTTTATGGGTATTGGCTAATGAGTGGAATGCTAAAAAAAGATGCTAAGCAGCGACAGCTTCAGCAATAGAAAAGATAAACGACAACAAATAATGGTGAGTGGTGAATTTATCATAGTTGTTATTATTGATTTTTCCTGCCTGGTTTCCTTGGTGTTATGCTCAAAAATAACAAAGTAATTGGTATCTGAGTTGTAGCAGAGCAGATCTAGGGAATGTTTGATGATGCTACGAGTTATAACCTGGCTGCAAGGATATTTGGACTTTGGCATCTTTGAATTAAGTACATCCCATTATTTACCCTTCCTGCTTGTAATCTTTTGCCAAGGCAGCACACTAAAAGGTTAGTGAAATGAGAACCTTGGGAACTATTGTTAGTGGAGAACGAGAAGGTAGCCTTACAAACAGTGTACGTCCTCTTAGGCAAATATGTTGAATTGCCATGGTTGTAAGTTGTGGGCTGTGAAACAAATCTCTTAACACTTGACATACACTACAAATGGAGCCATTGGTTCTTGAGGTGAAATTGATTTTAATGCACTATGGTGCTGGCGCCTGTCGTAGACCACCTTGCAGCATATAGAGGCCAAAGAGGTAAAGCATGGAAATGATCACAGTCAGGTGGAGGCTGAAATCTTGGCCGAAGCCTTCAGTAGAGCCCAGGTTTCATTTTCATGGTGTATTTTCACAAAAGGGATCCCGCTGCCTGGAAAGTGAATGCTCTCAACAAAATGCTTTATGCCCCTCAGTGAGGGTTTTCAGTGGGGTGACTGCAAGGGGAGGGAATGGGAATCCCACCCCACGTCTGGGCAGGGTAAGAAAGGGAATTGCAGTTACAATATCTTTTCTTTTGTTAAGGTAATTTGAAGAACCACTCACACACACACACACACACACACTGTCCTGTCCTGTCAGTTTGTAAACATTTGCCTCTTTCCCTCTGCTTTTTTCTGATGAAATGCTGCAATTAGAAGGCTTATGAGTATCGCCATACAGCTGCTCTGGAGTGTTGGTTTAAAGAATGAGTTTATAAAGTTTTCCCTTTCTGTGTGACTGCAAGAGTGCTATAGCTCCATTGCCATTCAGATGCTTTCACTTACTTGCTGTGACCAATCGAAAGTCAGCTTTGAAGCAAAAAAGCGAGTGATACCATGCTTAATTCACTCCCAAACTCAGTCCCACATTAATAGCTGACAGTAGTCATCCTAATATTAGAGGCTTAGAGGGACACTGGACCTCAGAGCTGCAGGCAGATCCCTAGGATCTTGAGTCCTGCTTCAGGGTGGAATTTGTGAGCGAGGCATGCCCTCCAGGGTTACTCACAGAGGAAGGAAGGGGTGGCTGGTGTCTTGGCCCTTAGGGTTGAAATGCTTGCCAGCAAAGCTGAAGCATTATGAAAAGGTCTGCAGTTTAGCAGGGTTGTGGTATAAATACTCCCCCACAGCCAGGATCAGTGGAAAGACAGAGACACTGCGTGAAGGCTTACTTTAGCTGTAAATTTTCATCCTTTGGAAAACAACAATTTTATTTCACCAGTCTTACCCTATTCAAAGGTTCATAATATCAGCATGTCAGAAGCAACCTTGGTTTTCCAAATCAGCTAATACTGACTGACGGGAGTTGTTGACGTGGTAAAGGAAAGCAGTATATTTACTACAAATAACCTTGCCCAAGCATGACTGTCTTCAGTAGTGACTAAGGTGGCAACTAAGTGGTGTTTTCTGTTGATTRCCTTATTCAACTTCCTTCGGATAAAATGCTGGTGTTTTATTTGGGGGTGCTATGAGCCGAGAATAACAAATTCTACTTAGGTGACACGGAATAGTACAAGTACAAAATCATGCATGTATTCAGTAACAGTTCCGACCTTGGGCTGGAGAAATGTGACATCTGTGCAGACAAGCAGAAGAGTTATTGTACACTTTCAGAGTTAAATCGATTGAAGTTTTTCAGTGTCCAAGTTCCTTGCATTTTGAGGTAAAAGGGATAATATTTCTCCAAAATAAAAATGTTCTTTGGGAAGGCAAAACAATAATTATTGCTTCAGCAAGATTTTCAACTTAAGAATCTTTTTGTGACTTTAAAGTTCTCTGTGTATTCAGTCCTAAACTCTTGATCTAGGATTGGTGTAACATAACATACATTATGCTTGGCTTCTTAAACAAGTTTTTATTAAGTTACTGTGCTCTTTGCAACCTTGGAAACTTTTTAATTCTTACTTTACATCTGTGAGTTCACAGCTATCTCCGTGTGCGATGCAAACATTGGCCATAAAATGAGCAAGTAAAACACCTCCCTGCAATTAAGAAAGGAGGTGATTTCCTCAGTGGAAATAATCTGCATTGGCCACAGCAAGAGCTACAATTCAATTCAAGCATCTCATTTAACACTTCAGATTGTCTTTGCATATATGGGCTAGAGTCCAACAGCATTAGGAAATCCTTGGTGGATAGTAATCTGGAACACAAAAAGCAGCAGTCATACTTCAACACAATTGATAGCCCCTACTTACTAGCAGTCTTCGGGCTAAATTATCATGGAGATGCAATTAACTGTCTTTCACTGAGAGGGTGGGTCCTTCCAGATCTAGGAGAAGAGGTCACAGATGGGGCAGTGTGGCTATGTGGTTAAGCGTAATTTGCCTTGCTCAGAAAGAGGTCCAGATTCCGGGCCCTTAGCCTCGACACATGCAAAGTCAGACAGTAAGAAATGCCATATACCACCAGCCCACCACATCTGCCACCAGGCGTGACCCATCCAGACTGCAAATTCAGGCTTTTTTTTTCTTTCTTCCTGTGTTTTCTGTCAAGCAAGTAACTTTGACTTGCATCTCTGACTCGCCCTGAGGAAAGGGACACAATCAAGTGGGGAGTCTTTAGCCTTGTTGACTCTGTGGAGGGGAAATAGATTATAATCTTTGCTCCAGGTATTTGTTGTACTGAATTCCCTCTATGGGCTCCTGAGTATTTTATTATGCATTTCATGGGGCTCCTCAAGCAAAAAGCTCCAAAGTGCGAAGGAGTTTCATTATCAAAGCTGTGATTGGTGCCATGTCCAAAATGTGAAATAATCAAGTTAATAATTTGTTTACTTGTCTGGGACAAAGCAAATAGAGTGTGTCATTTCTTGTTGAGAAAACACACTTTCTTGGCAGAGCATAACATAGATGTTTCCAGCAGAATCTTCTCTCTTTTGAGTCTGTCTAGTGTAGGAAGAGTAGTGTTGGCTTCCCAGTTCAGTTTGAGATTTGACAATGCCCAAGGGAAGGGATGCGTCAGTTTTAAGGAATCCCCCACGCCCCACAAAACTTGGAAATTTTACATTTATAACATCATGTCTGCCTTGAGGAGGCAAAATGTTGTTATCAGGATTAACCTTTAGCTAGTTTTTTGCATTATTTTCAGATGGGCATGTGTGACTCAAAAGTCAGCCTGACTACCACTCTGTATCAGTTCTCACTATTATATGGACAGCAGCATTTAAGTATCACCTTATGTATAAATAAGCAAGGTACAATCAAGTTTTGAAGAGATCTGAGGATCTTTAGCTGGTATTAATTGCTGTGCCTTCTTCGACTTGTTTTTCAGTGCAGTTTTAAAGGCAGGCATAAGGATTTGGGATAGTTTTGTTGACACAGCCCATTCAGAGCTTCTCTTCCTGGAAAATATCCACAGGCTGAGCAAGCTTCATGAACCTTGTCATTAAACACTTTATGCCTCCTCCCAGTTGCACAAATGTTAGTGTCACTTGGTTGTATTGGATGTTCTCTCCTTGCAAGAGTTTAGACATCAATTTTTTCCGTATTTATTACAATTTTTTTTCCCTTTTTGTATGATGCAGGGGAATCAGACTAGTGTATTTGGGATCCAAAGTAGCCATGGGATGATAGAGATTGCCACAGCTACAGAGACCTAGCCATTTGCTTTCACACTTTCTGAATGGGTTCTGAGCACGGAAATGGGAGTTCAGTCTGTCCCTCAGTTATTTAGTATGTCGTATCGCATCCACCTTGTCCTTCATGTCCTGCAAGTACTTGTCTTGAAGTCCTGGCCTGCAGAGATGCGTGCTGAGCTGCACCCTCCTGCTGCATGTTCTGATTTCTCCCTGGGGCGAGGCAAGCCCGGGGAAGTGGCAGTCAAAGCAGTGACACGAAGTCCCAAGCAGGACTTACATGGAGTCTCAATGAAGTTGCAGTGCTCCTATTCTGCAGAGACAATGTTTTTCCGATGCTGGATTGAGCACCAAGAAGAACTAGGGAAGGTTATTGTTGGTCTCAAGAGAAGAAAGAGCAGAGAGAAATAGGGTTTGTGCACGGGTGGGTTAATGGAAAGAGCTGGAATAGCTTTACCTCCACTCCTGTCCTTCAAAAGCCATTGGAGACTGAGTGGTACAGGCACTGTAGACTTGCAGAGGTTAAAAGTGTTTCTGAGGGCAAGGAGGAGAGCAGTATAGCTATTATTTGATTCTGGAGGAACATATTCTCAGCATCCCTAGATGTAGAAAATTCCTTGAAAAATCCCAGCAGATTAATATTTTCCTGTCTGGTGAATCTGGCACAAAAACTAAGATCTGGGAATTAGGATCAGTTTTAAAATTTTACAGATCATGAGAAATCAAACCATAGGAATGTCACTAATTCATTTCATGAGGTGTTCATCTCTGCACTGCCAGGAGAATAACTGCTATATTTAACTAAGCAACAGCTCTTCAGCCAAGAACAGCGGATAGCCCTAACTCATTAGTTAGCTAAGCTTCATTTCTCACTCCCACTCCCTTCCATCATATCTCTGGTGGCGCAAAGCCCATTGTAAAATTGAAAGTTGCCTTTCATATGGCTAGGCTGCACCGAAGAGGCAGCATTAAATGCCTTTCACACATTCCACTTTTGTCACTAATACTTATTTAAAGGATAGACAATTTCCATCCCTGCTGGCCCTTGCTGCTTTAATCCAATTGTTTCTCTAAATGTGCTAATAGTCTCAGATTTCCAGTTTTCAGAATGAAATAAATTAAGTCATCAGTGTAAAATGATGGTGTTTGAGGGGTATCCATCTGCATTTTCAGCCTGGAGTGAAGTGCTGTTCAAGGGGCAACACGAATCTCAAGAATGAAAGTTAAGGCTATCCTTTACTTGAATTGCGGTGTGCTGATAAATTCAGATCTGGCTGRGGCAGACTGTGAGGGCTGGCTGTGTTTAATACACCTCCAGAAGCCTTCAGAAGGTGCAACCAAATATGCCTGCTTCTGAGTGCCATGCTTGCCATTCAGTTCCCATGTATGTAAGCCATTCATCTTTCCCATATCTTTGTTGGGATTTTCAATACAATGTGGCCTTTCTCCTTGGCAGCTTCACATTATCACTTGAAGAATCAGAACCTTAAAGTAACCCTGTGAAAAGCTGTGTAAAGAGATGACTTCATAGGCTAACTTGGCAGTACTTCTCTACACGAGCAGCCTTGCTGAGCTCAAAGTAGGTTGTGGGCATCCCAAAGGATGGAAGAGCTGTTGGGCTTATAAGGGGCAAGGTTGATTAGAACTGAGACTTACAGCTAAAGGGTCCCTTTTCCTGGCACCATGGCTGGCTTGAGGTGTGTCCTGGTTTCAGCTGGGATGGAGTTAATTTTTTTCCTAGTAGTTGATATAGTGCTATGTTTTGGATTTAGTATGAGAATAATGTTGATAACACACTGATGGTTTTAGTTGTTGCTAAGTAGTCTACTAGTCAAGGACTTTTCAGCTTCCCATGCTCTGCCAGGTGCACAAGAAGCTGGGAGGGAGCACAGCCGGGACAGCTAGCCCAACTGGCCAACAGGGTATTCCATACCATGTGACGTCATGCTCAGCATATAAAGCTGGGGGAAGAAGAAGGAAGGGGGGGACGTTTGGAGTGATGGCGTCTGTCTTCCCAAGTAACCATTACGTGTGATGGAGCCCTGCTTTCCTAGCGATGGCTGAACACCTGCCTGCCRATGGRAAGTAGTGAATGAATTCCTTKYTTTGCTTTGCTTGCGTGCACGGCTTTTGCTTTCCCTATTAAACTGTCTTTATCTCAACCCATGAGTTTTCTCACTTTTAGCCTTCGGATTCTCTCCCCCACCCCTCCGTGGGGGAGTGAGTGAGCGGCTGCGTGGTGCTTAGTTGCTGGCTGGGGTTAAACCACGACAAGGTGGTAACATGAAGAAACTGAAAAATTATGAGTAGCGAAGTTTTGTCATAGTTGTTCACCTTTGCAGACTAATTCAGAAAATCTGTTGTATGACAAGGTGGAAGAAAACAGATCCAGCCAGTGGATGGGGGGAAGGTGTCTCTGCTGGTGCTCATCACAGAAAGCCGTATTAGTCAAGGAGCTGCTCAGGTTACACCCTCAGAAAGTCTGTCCCCAAACATCCCGAGGAAGTAGAATCATAGAATTATTTCGGTTGGAAAGGACCCTTAAGATCATCGAGTCCAACCATTAACCTAACACTACTAAGTCCACCACTAAACCATGTCCCTAAGCGCCACATCTACATGTCTTTTAAATACCTCCAGGGATGGTGACTCAACCACTTCCCTGGGCAGCCTGTTCCAGTGCTTGATAACCCTTTCAGTGAAGAAAAGTAATCTGATTAGGCCAAGTTTAGATTTCAGAGCCCCACAGAAAACAAGCTCATAGATATATAAATTCTGTTGAAAATATGAGTGCACAGGAGGTTTTGGAATCAGGAATTTTCATGAGTGGTGAGGATCACTGTGAAAACACAGGTTTCATTCCTAGATGCATTGCCAGCAGCAGACTTTGGTCTGTGCTTAAGCCAACACATATCCATTGAAGTGAACATATTGTTGCCAGGATTAAATGGTTGTTTGAGTAGAATGATGCTTCGCTTAGTGGCTGAGCTCAGGGAAACATCTAAAGAAACTGGGAGCACAGTGACCAGCTGCTGAGAAGAAACTATTTCAAGAGACTGATAGGCTTGGGCTTGATGTTCCCCCTCCTTTGCTTTTCTTGTTTTATACCAGTGCATCTGATGCTGTTCATTTTAAATGTTCTCAGACTATGCGGCTGCTTCTTACTGAAATTATTATGCATAAGTAGGTATCTCAGCTACCAAAAAAATTTTGCTGATTTTTTTCATAAAAGTGCTTCATGTGCAGATATTTACCCCCAAGGAATTCTAGTTGCCTTATGTATTGTAAAGTCAGAGGAACCTTAGCTGTTTTATAGACTTGGATTGCATTTGTTGGTGTTAAAGAGCAGTTGTTCGCCAGAATCTCTTTGTTCTTTTACCTGTACCTTTCCACAGTATTTCCTTTTTTTTGTGTCCTTCACAACTTTTCTACCTTTGGTGATCCTAGCATAGAAGTACTCTTGCTGTATGCTGTTTCTCTTTCCAGCAGGTATGCTAGCATGGTTTCTTTGGCTTACTACTTTACAGGTCTGCAAGTTGGTCTTGGAATTTCAGGCACTTAAAGGCTTTAACTTCCCTGCTTCCATCTCATTTGTATCCACCTAAAACAGGACATGATCAAACTCCACCTACTTACATCTCACTTTTCTGACTCACTGGTATATATTTATACCTGAGCTTTTCAGTAGATTTAAAATAACAGCTTTTATTTATGGACATCCCGTCCTTCCYTTTTTCTGTGCCAAAATGATGCAATAGTAAGAATTGGCACTTTTAGCATTTCCCTTGTGTGAAGGTTCCTGGTTTGTTTGTATCTTCTAAGCACCAGTGTGCATGCATTGTACAGATCCATTTAGTTTTCAGGGGAAATTAATTTGCTCTGGTAATCAACAGATGTCACACAAATCTGAAGTACAAACTCTTCACTGCTGGCAACTATACGTGCATAGGCATATGTGCCTATACTTTTATATTCCTAATGAGTTATCATTTGCTAGCAAAGGTGTTTTATTCTTTTTTTCAGGAGCATTATTATCGCTTTACCCTGGAGTAAGAGCTGATCGTGTCCCACTAAATCTTCTACTGGTCACAGTCCACAAAAGTGTTTGTTTATGATCCACAAAATTTGGATCACTTTCTCTTGTCTTTTCCCTTGCTAAATATGTCTGCCCAGGCTAATTTAAACTTAAAGAGGATCATCAAGTGAACCACATTTACCAATATGATTGTCCCCATGGGGAGATTTGGTAAATGTTGCAATGCCTCAAGAAATGCTGAACAAGCTAGTCACCAAGCAACATCTTCAGGGTCTGCGCTGCGTACTTCAGGCACAGTTGCTCAATGATCCCACAAAAGTGTTGTCTGTTGCTTTGGTTGCCGTAGGTCTCTGAGCCTTTCGGGCTTTATGACAATCTCGGCACAGTTTGTATGAGGTGGAGGAACAAACAGTACTGGCGAGAGCGGCCGGGATCGGCCAGGTGGGAGCCACAGGTCTGCAGCAGGAGCAGAGCCCAGTGTTCCCTGCGGGAGGGAGCCAGAGATCTCCGAGAGAGGTTGTGTCCATCGAGTTGCAGAGGAGCAGGGGGCAGCTGCTGAAGTCAAATTTCATATCTGCTTGGGTTCAAACTGACTAGTGTTTTCCCACCCAGAGACTATTTCCTCTCTGCAAAAGATTTCTTACATATCATATTTATAAATGTGTATAAACACAATATGTGTATCAGTAGAGGGAGAGAGAGATATAAATATATACATATGTGTGTGTGCACCTATATATGTAAATATATGTATGTATAATACACACAAAACTTAAGTATACATTAACCAAGATAAGCTGTGTTTGCCAGTGCTTTAATCTCAGTGGGAGACTGTTATTGCTGGAGTCAGACTCTTGAGCACCAGCTGAGGATAGGAAACGAGATTCTGGCATGCAGGGTGTGGGAGGAATATCTCTTTGTCTACCCCCCCCTTATTTTGTTTCAGAGTACATACACAAATAACATTCACATGTGGCCACGAGTGATGTAATGCATGCAACTCACTCCAAAAGAAGCTTTTCTTGTGAGCATAGCCCCTTCAGAGCATGCATCACTTTATATCACTATTAAATAATATGTTGTCACGCCACAAGGTAATATGAATCATTTCAGAGTGCAGGTTCTTTCTGAGAGAAGTTGGAAACCTATTTGTATTTATGTCATCCCTATTTGTTTACATATAGAAGAGGATATGTTTGTCTGTGTAAGTCTGTATACGGCTGTATATGCGCATATAGGCAGAGAGGCATGAGACAAATTTCTTCTGGCTTGCCAGATTTTTGTATTTTGATCTGTTTTCATTGCCTTTGCCTTTCACTTACTTAGAATACCGGGAGTCTTGTGGCACATAGATGCTGCTGTCTGTAGCTTGATCATCAGGTTAATGCTGTGATTTCCTGTCTCGGGAGTCTGTGGCTGCAGGGCACCCAAAGCACTGTAAAGCCTGTCTTCCTGCAAATGTGTTTGTGCTCCAGCACAATCCACACAGCACAGACCCATTTCCAGTTGTTTAAATTAAATACCACAAAGGCAAAATTTGCCTGAATTGCCAATGCACTGGGTGGGAAGTGGAATAATAGAAAAATGGCAAATTTCTTCAGGGCCCAGGGGGAATATGAAGCCAGTGTTTGGAAAGTAATCACAAAACTGCAGCATCTATTATTAAAAAAAAAATTTAAAAATAAAGTCATATAAGGTTTGTTCACATTGGCCCAAGAAACAATGGTTCATATTTTCCCTCTGGCTCATGGAGGGTCACTGGGACAAGGCCCTATATGAAGTGCAACTGTACTGAAGAAAACAGTTACATCAGTGTGAAACGGGGTATGTGAAATCAGATTCAGAGCCAGCATGAAAACCTTCTTAGCCAGGGCTGTTTTAACACACATGGAAGGTATTAGCGCAGTCCCTCCCCAGATAGCATAGATAGTGTCCGAAAAAAACTGGCTTTCCTGGATCAAGTATAGATTGCCAGCGCTTAAATTGCATGATAATGAGCCCGTATTACTGCTATTTATTTTAAGTACCGGCAATGTATTTGGCACCACACAAGGCAAAAGTAAAGAATGTCTTCATCCTAAAGAACTTGTGGTATGAAAGCAGACAAAGGTAACATGACATATGAAGGGACATACAGGAAGTATTGTAGTCAAATGTAAATTATTTTCCTTTATAGTAAGATGACACTCTGTGTGAATAAATTCTCTATGGCCCCAGATAGGCCTCAGCTCCCAATAATCTAATCCTATAATACATTCTAATTGGTTTGAAAATACAAATGCAGTATTTTAACCCCCCCMAAAAAAAAGACTTGAAAGGGGCTGGATGTTGGAAGCRACCTTAAAAGACTCTGCCTCAGACTGGTCAACCTAAAGAAAAAAAAACATCCAACCCATTCTTTTAATTTCTTTTCTATGATTTTCAGCAATTCAAATAACAGGTCTCCATTATCTTTAATTTCTAATTAATTAAATCATTATAAAAAGTACTGGAAACCATAAGACTCCAAGGATCCTCATGACTTACACAGTTTGCTGCTAGAAAGCAGCTTGTGCTTGGATTTTGCTCTTTCCCTTGCAACGTACCCTTTCTAATTGCTTCAGGTGGAGTTCGAGCTGGTCTGTAACACACAAGCAGCCTTGTTATTTCCATTTGGATTGCAATTTAAAAATGAAAGCTAGCTTTACAGGGCCCTGTGAACTTCTCTGTCAGGTGAGTGGGAATCCTGTCATTATCTGCAATGGGCATGGGAAGAGGTCTTCAACGCTCAACACATTACTTTCTTTTTGGCTTAGAAGTGTATGTATGTGTCTCAAGTCTGCATGGTATACCTGTTATGAGAGCAAAAAGTGAGGCAGTTGTTTGAAAGGAAGTGATGGTGGCAAGAGAGGATCTGTGAAGCATTGCCTGTTTGTATGCTGCTCTGGAAGACAGGATGCATGAACGGTGTTTGTACCTCCTTGGGCTCGGCTGGGAGCCAAATCCAGTGGGCCGATCCCGAGAATCACACCCTGGTGTCAATTATCTGCATATAAAGGATAGTTGTGGGCAAGAGCTGGGCTTTTGTACTATTTTGTTGACTTAGCTTTCTACCCTGCATAGGAATGTTCTCCATCCAGAAAAAATAAATCCTGTCTCTTTTTGCCAGAATCTGTTTTTTGGTTGACTAAGTGGCATCCTGACTCATTTGTGATTAGGGGAGGGTGTAGGTTGGAAGAGGATTTACTGAAGAAGTTGTATTATCTTAAAGTAGATCTATACAAAGAAATATTTAAGCAATACTCTGCCTTTGTATAGAGTTTTAACCTACAAACAAGTTTCAAATGGGGTTTTACAAAAGTCTCTTCGGTATTTACAGAGTGATGGGATAGGCAGCATATTTGTTGAATCTGAAGAGCGATAGATGGGATTAGCTTAACATTCAAGGCTAGAAAGCCACCTGATACCAACTTGGGAGGAAAGGCTCAGAGTTCAAAGTCATCTTGACTATTGCAGAAATGGTCTGACATGAATAGGGTATGATTCAACGAGAACGCATGCAGAGTACTGTACTTAAGGAGGAGATATCAAATCTGCCAGTATAGGATGAAAAACAAGAGCTAAAAAGCCATTTTCCAGAAAAGAGTTTAGGGAGATCATAGGGGATTGCCATCTAAAACTTGTCAGTGTTGTCACAGTATTGTGGAAAAGCAGATATCCTACTGAACTGATGAACAGGAACATTGTGTCTAAAACATGAAGTGATCCTTCTACTCAGTGCTGGCAAGGTGCAGGATGGTGTCTGGTTTTGCAACAACAGGATGGTGTCTGGTTTTGTGCACCACGCTGCAGAAGGACATAGGTTGATTGACTCAGGGAAAAGCAACAAAAATGCCTGAAAGTTTAGAAAACGTAAGTTTTAAAGAAAGATCGAGTTACTGATTTGTTTAGTACAGAGAGGAGGCATGATAAGTCTTTCAATAGGTAGAAGGATGCTATAAAGGGGAAGGGAGTAGGCTATTCCCTGGATTGACTGAACGGGACAAAAAATAACAGCCTAAATTGCAGCAAAAATGGTTTAAGTTAGATATGAAAAAAATGTTTCCCACTGCAAGGTTGCCTGGGAAGTTAAGGGAACTGAACCCAGATCTCCCATGTCTTTTGATATACGTTGTAACTGCTCAGCTGTTATATACAACAGCTGTTATGTTTATACAAAATCTGAATATTGTATCTTGTGGCCACAGCAACAGCTATGTGCTGGTTTCAAGTTGGTCAACGCATGCCCACTGTGCATATAAGCCATAGGGCATGAGGGCCCTTGTGTTTAGGCACTTACCTATCTTAAGATGGAATTTCATTATGAATTGGACATGTTCCAGCCCACGGAAGTGCAACTGGGCTCATACACACCCATGTTGGCCCGGTTGAATTTAGGACACTGGCAAATAGACATCCTGAATCACTGCTTGAGGTACTATTGCCTACAACAAACAATCTGAATCTTGTCTTCAACAGAGGCAGCAAAGTACCCAAACAGTGAAGTAATCATAAAGCCATACTGTTACTTAATAATGTTATGCTTCTGAACTGCCTGGGAAAGGTAATCGGAAACTGAGATGCTAATAATGCAGCGGTACTGCAAGACAGAGTCATAAGTAATATGTATTTGCACACAAGCTGTTAACTTTGCACTTCTTTTCATACATTGGGAAGATTTGGATCAACAACTCTTGTTTTTGAAGTCCTTTGTGTTACCATAGTATGTTATTTTTCTCATAACAGAATCCAGATGTATATTAAGTAAATTACTGAGCTATCACTAGAACTTTAGGGGAAATACATTTATAGCTAAAGCAAGAACAAGTAATCTAGTTTGGAAAACCAAAATCTGTTCCCCAAATTTGACAAACTGTAGGCCAGTTAAGGTGAACTACTTCCACCCATTCCCTCCGCCCTTTTTTTTTTCCCCTAAGAGTGATAGAATATTAATTAAGAAGCACAAAGCTCTTAGACACTTTAGATTAAAGCTAAAACATAGTAATGATAGCTTGATGATTGAATGACGTCTGCCAAACTTCCTCAGGGACTTCAATAATATGAGGGTAATAGATCATTAGAAGTGTTGAACACTGTGTCTGACATGTTTAAATTTATGTATCACATTCCTCTAAAATAATAACTAGTAAAAGGTTAAAAGCTTTGGAGGGATGTGGGATATGCATGCAAAACCACAGAATAGGTGATAGTTTGAACTGGTGGTACCAGTTAAGTAGCTCAAGATTACCTATTAGTATATTTTAAATATGTTAAAAGGGAACTTAATTATAACAACTTTAACCATGTTTCCTTTCAAATTCCTTTTTAGAATGTGAAAGTGGTTTAGGTGAATGTATTTCAGTTAGCTACTGATGTGGGCTAGGATCCACTATTGGGAACCACTGCTCAGCTTAGTGGATGGCAATCCATGAACTACTTTAAATCCATGATTTTGGATCATGTCCTTAGATCTGTAGTCAAAAATTATATAATAACTTGGTTCATTTATGTCAGCTAAAAGAAAACCAATAGTCTTGGCATTGGGTGCTAAGAATGTTACAATTCATCCTCCCAAGTTCTTTGAAGGAAAAGACACCTCAAAGGAAAATGCAGCTTTTTTTCCAATAAGATGACCACCTTGCCTTTAGGTGCAGCAGGTCTCTGCAGAAGCAGTGCCAGCTGCTCTTGGGGAATCCCGAGTTAAACAGGAGCATCTCTTGTTCAAAACATGGAAGGGCAGTTCTTGCAGTTTTCCCTCATTAAACTGGGAAAGTCAATGATGAAGTTATGAGTAGCTGCTGGAGCAAGGATTAAAATAAGCCAAACAACAGAGGTCTGTAAAATAACCCAGTTGAGATATATGTCATAGTTTGTAGAAAGGTAAATAAAAGAACATCCGTGTTGGACTGTTGATGTTTTTGATAA
This sequence comes from Phoebastria nigripes, assembly GCA_035582835.1. NCBI lineage: Eukaryota > Metazoa > Chordata > Aves > Procellariiformes > Diomedeidae > Phoebastria > Phoebastria nigripes. The sequence goes on from JAYKAV010002810.1 coordinate 2,159,323, forward strand.
ACTGTTTTAAAATGTAGTTCATGCTTGACACACACAGCAGCTGATGGACTCAGAATATGAGCACTACAACCAAAAAAAAGTAGCATAAATGCAATAATTCACACTAAGATGAGGCCAGTCAGGTGCACTGTGTTGTTCATGTCTTTGCATTGTGTTGTCACATACTGATAATGTTGTAACAACAGACAATGGTCACGCAGTATCACAGTGTTGATCCAAGGATCTGGCTGTATTTTTGGTGGATTGATGAGAGGTGGACCCTGATCTGTTTTGCCTAGAAGAGTCCCTTTCCTCTCCTCCCCAAACTTATCAAATCCCCTCTTTTCTTCCTGTGACAGGCCTGCCCGCTGCTCTCTCTGTGTTACCGTCAATGGCTAGTGTATGGCATACCTCAGCCACAGTCACGACACTGCCATATATCTGTAACCGGGAGGGAATGGCCTCAGGCCAGACTGCCTGTCCTGTGCTGTGGGTGTTTCCTGGGAATGCCATTTGCTTTGGACTCTTGGCTCACTAGCAAAGCTCAAGAGCCTTTGGGAATCCCAGAATTTCTATTCTTCATGGAGTGGAAGGGTGGATATTACCTAAACTTGTGCTCATATTTCATGTGAAGTATGTGGTATGAATCCTGCTCAGGTTACTTTTTGGCCATGGAACTACGCAGTAATAGTAGATATATATGATTCCGTACATCGCTCTAACAAATGTAGCAAAACTTTGAGTTTTGTTTCCGTCAGACTGCTTTCATAGTGCAGTATCATGTAACTTCTCTTCATTTAACATCTAAAGGTCATAAAGTACATGTGGCTTAGCTTTTGGTTTTTTTCTGTAACTTTGATCAGTAACAGCATAGTCATTATACTGGAAAATAATACCGAGGGACAGAGGACAGAAAGAGAAATAATGATGGCTTTGGAAAAGTAAGGATTTCGGGAATACTAGAGACATAGTTGCTACTACTCTTACTGAAAATATGGTCATTAGCATCAGTGTGACCAGGACTAGGACCCTGAGATTAACTAGAACTGTTCTTATTTATGCAAATGTCTGTTAGGTGGCTCACTCTTTATTTGAATGTGATTTTTATTTAAAAGGGACTCTAAGACATGTCTGTTCCTATTAAAGTGCTTTTTCCTTTGCCTTTCTCTTTTTCTTTTTCCTTTCCTTTTCCTTTTCCTTTTTCTTTCTCTTTTTCTTTTCTTTCTCTTTTTCTTTTCTTTCTCTCTTTCTTTTCTTTCTCTTTTTCTTTTTCCTTATACATATGCATTTATGACAGAACTAAGTGATGGCCTGTTTCTCCTTCCTTGTCCTCGCATTGATCTCTACGCGCTGGGAGGCATGCACACCATTGGCAGCAGCCAGCCACCTGACTATGTAAATGCAGCCCCGGAGCAGGGAGCGGCGGGCGGCTGCATACCACGGGGTAGCTCTCTGGCAGGAGGCCTCCTCCTGCTTCACTCAGACATGTCAGGACAGCAGCTTGAAATGCTTTGTGAAAATACAAAGTGAAATTAAAAGCTTCTCTCACTGCTTTTCAAATGCTGCAGTAGAGATGTCTCCAAGAGGTGGTACCAAGAATTACCCCAATGCTGTTCATGTTCAAAAGTGCAAGGGGCGCAGGCATGCTTCCTTGGCAGCTGTGTGGGTATCCCAGAGCTTCACATCCTAAAAGGCAGAAAAATTAGTATCTCAGTAGGTATTCTACCTTCCTGAAAGTCAACAACAAAGTTAGGAATGCCAATCAGAAGAAAGGAGAGGGATTTTCTTGCTCCTGAATGTTTTGTCAAAGATACTATGCCATATGGCAGCAGTAGAAGGCTTATTGTAAAGGTGGATGAAAACCTGTATGTACCTAAAGCAGTGGAACAAGAATTCATGAGATAATACTGTTAACATAATCTCTGTCAGAACAATGATTGTCTGAGTTACCCATGACATGAGTTGAACCTCTCCAGAGACAACCATGGGAATTGTTGAATTCTCCTTTACTTCCTTCACATAAGGAGGTCACCAAAGTCAACAGTACTTCATTGCACAAGCAAAGAGAGAAGAATTTAGCCTCTGTTGTGGAAACGCAAAACGGAAAATATGAGTCCCATATTCTTGAATAGCAGTGGCTTTCTTGTTCAGGTGTGAAGTTCTTATTTTACTCCTTTTTGTAATCTAGTTTTTATCTAATAAATACTATCAATTAATTGCCAGGAGTCACATTCCTTTTTTCCTTCTTCTTTAAAATTGAAAATAAAACTATTATGTATTTCCCTGATATTTCCCCTTTCACTCCTTCTGAGCTGAGAGGTGCAAAGTCATTCCCATCTTTGGGTTCAGAAAGCAATGTGTAGCATCATCTAGAGCCAAGGAGAATCTCCATCCTCTATTGGATGCC
>JAYKAV010002810.1:2163328-2217507 GCA_035582835.1 Phoebastria nigripes
TGGTGGTGTTGGGTTGATGGTTGGACTTGATGATCTTAGAGGTCTTTTCCAACCTTAATGATTCTATGATTCTATGATCTCAGAGTATGAAATCACTGGATGGAAGAGTAGTGTTTATGTTCTCAAATGAAAGGGGAGATTTTCAATAATATTCATTAGTTCAGCCCTGATTAAAATTATTGAGATGTTTAATGTTTATTAAATGAGAGTAGAGTTATTTAAAAGTGTAATTCTTTTGCAAATCTCTGTTACAGAGCATATCTGCTGATTTAAAGGCATCCTGATGAATGTTTGCATTTGTAAACCTCATACGAATTTGAGGAATGGCTAGTGGGATATCAGATCAATGAAATTTTTAGCTTATGTTGGTAGCTGGCAAGAGACAGAATTCTATCTGCATATTTCAGGACTAATGAGAAGTTATGTGAGCATTTTCTTTCAGCCAGCTCTCTGAAAAGTCCATGAGTAAGAAAAGCTTTACACAGCATAAAAAAATAGTGCTGTATAAAAATTGAGATGGCATCCTATTTTGTAGGCCATACATGAGATAATAAATAAAATGAAAAGGTTAATTCAAAATGGGGAAGCAGGTACAGCGTATGGGAAGGAAAGCTATGAAACAGTAGAAACAGTATTGCACAGGTTAGATGCTTTCTCCAGAAGGAGGACAAATAACATGCTTTTTGCTTCATTTATGTATTCTTCATATGCCACAAAATATTGTAGTCATGTCTGCTTTCTTTTGAGGTTTTGAGGTATTAAGTCATGACAGCAATTGTGGCTTGCTTGAGAATCTTGCTGACAATCTATCTACTGTGTGTTTTACTTCTGTGTCTGATTAACCCCAGGACAATCCATTGTAGCATCATCTTTTGGGTCAATTTTGGTGATATATTTGCAGTTTCTCACTTTGAGGAGATATTACTGTATTGCCATTTTGATTGTAGTGTTTTAGGGATCTGTTCGATGTTGTAAAGCCTGAAAAAAATCACAGAGGTATATCAAAGATGGTCATACAGGGAGCTCTTCATACATACATACCTGGTCTGGGGAAGCTATGTCTGTAGGTCTTCTCCATGTAAATGAAGAGATGTATGTTCTTCTAGCCCAGTTTCCAGCTCTGAGACACACCATGAAAGTGCCTGTTTTAATCTCTTGTGTAGCTTTGTGAGTACTCTCTTACTTTCTGACTCCAGAGTGATTGTTTCAGGAGGTCTGATCCAGAGAGATCTCTTTCTTATTTCCTCTACTCTGGCCTTTTTTATGTGTCAAAGAAAGAAGCTGATAAACACTGTGCGCTTGAGTATGTGTGGATGTAGAGAGAGGAGGAACAGCTCCTTCTGACTACTTAAATGTCACTTACACTTTTGAAATTGCTAGGACTCAAAAAAGTTTTGGACTGGCCACCTTCACAAGGATGAATTTCATCCATAGAGATTTCTAGCAGTTCAGGAGTTAAATGCTGTGCTTTCCCAGAGAGTAGAATTTCCTCCTCCCTCATGTCTAATTGAAGGGTACATATCTACGATCTACTTTGAACAGATTTTGCATTTGCTGCACCCAATGTAATATGTCAGATTAAAGCCTAATTGATATTAATTGTCAGTTTGACAGGTATTTACGTAATACACCTGTGATTTGTCCATGCTGCAACATCAAAGAACAATGTAGTCCATTGTCAATCTTGCATTTTTTTCTCCCTCTGGAAGACCAATTCATTGTTCAAGAGTAAATATGAAGTATCTTTCAGGAGGTTTGCATTGGCATGTTTCCTGCCCAATTGTGATCTGACTAACAATAGAACTAACCTATGCTGATTTTGTAATGGCAATTCCAAAATGATCAGGAATCACTTTGAAGCATGTGTTTTCTGATAAGCAAGTTCCAAATTCTCATCATCCTGCTATGAAACGGTCCTTTTACATTTTGTAGCATGTGGGATCTGACTCACCTTTGCATTAGGCTCTTCAGTTTTATCTTGATGTAACCCCCATTGACTTAATTACACTGCCATAAAGATGGAATGGGGAAATGGTGAATCACGCCCACTAACAAGTCCATCGTGAAAATATGGGAGTTGTCTTTTTGTCTTCAAGGAGGTTTCTCAGATGGACTACTCACCAGAATGGGGTGACTCTGCTAGACAGAGTCAGATATTCTTTGCTATTTTTAGCAACTTGCAAGAAAACTGAGGTGTATTCACCGAATCATACCTCCTTGCAAAAAGCAGATATGCATCAGAAGTCTGTAATTAGAAATGGGAAATTACAAAGTAGGAACTTGATGTCGTTGATAAGGCAGGGCATGGTGCTTCAATCAAAGACAGTATTGAGTATAATTCTGACATTGTATTTACTTTTGGCCAGCATGCAGCATATGCAGTGTACAGTTACCTATAGAGGAGATGAGGAAGAGAGAAAATAAGTCAGGATGGTAACTTAGGGCCACACTAAAATACAATGGAGGAAATGCAAAAATAAATGTATTTTAATCATCAAAGTGCTAGGAGAAGCTACAGTCCCTGTACTGCAAGGGACATGAGATCTTGAGGCTTTAGAAAGATCTGGGGTCATGGTGTTCTTGAAGCAGGGGCTGCAGCATGAATTCAGGAGGAGAGTGCAGCAGAGAGTGTAAGTTGCCCTGACCAGCCACGGGATCTCTGAGGGCTGTTTGGAGGCCTGAGTTTTCTCTGAGACATGTGACATAATTCTCCATACCCCAAGTTACGTCTAGCAGGCAGGATTTAACCTTTAACTGGCATGATTTCAGTTATATCAACAAAAGATCTCGGTCTTCTGCCACAAACAAACAACTCTAAATTAACTGGTCTGAATAATTGAACAGGGGTTTGTTTGTTTGTTTATTTCAATTACTGTTTGTGGTAGCAGTGGGTGGAAATGAAATCTTGCCACCACTTTCTGTCATCTGTCAGATTTGGAGCTTTGTTCCTCTCTGAACTTTTGTATTGCATGTCATTCTTCATCATATTTATCCACTACTTCTTGAATCTCCCTTTATTTTTCATTCCTGAGGATCTAGTGTATCACACTGGGCATTGTAGTACTCTTGATCCAAGAACACTATCGGCTTTTTCAAATCTTCTGTGAGATCAGTATTTTTTTCCCTAGTCTTTCCTTTACTAGGTAATTCTTTTTCCTACATTTTTGAGTCTTTTCTATTCCTCTGAATGATTTTTTACAGGCAATGTCTTTTCATTTTTATCATATCCCAGCATCCTGACCTCTATAACATTATTGGCATGTCAGATGTGCCAGTTTTGGTTGTTCTCAAGATGTCCTTTGTTTAGAAGTCCTCTGATTTTCTCGAACTGCTACATTTACATGTACTGCTGTGACTACAACTATCTTTTATTTTAAATGTCATTGTCACCATGCAAAAATTATTACAAAAAATGTCATACGAGCCTGGCTCTTCTTCAGTTTATCTTGCCATGCAACTCTTCCAGGGTTTACTGTTTACTCCCATGGCATCAGTGTCAGGTATTTGTTCTTTTGCTTTGCCCTCTCACTTCGCATAAGCTAGTGATTTCTTTGCTATGTATTTTTAATTCCTGCATTATTTCTGCGAGCACTCCAGCCTACTAAAATGCCCTCTGCTCCATGCTCCTGTGCATGTTTTACCCTGCAAGGTCAATATGCTGTTCCCAGTTCTGCTTGCTGTTGCACTGATGGAGACGTAGTCCTTCCACCTTCTTCCTCGTTCCTAAGCAATAAATGCAGCCCTAGTTTACATAGGTAACAACTGAGCTTTGAGCCTCTGTTCCACTTTCCATTCTTAATTTGGTTTCTGTGACCTAGTATTTGTCCCATGCTCAGCCATCACCTCATGGCTCTGGAGCTGAGTCACGGTCCAGCTCTTGGGAGTTTTCCCAGTGTTCAGTATTGCTGCTGAGGTTTTAGTTTGGATGTCGTCTCATTGGTTCAATGTAGGAGCCTGCAAGAGCTGAAATTGTTCCTGCAGCTACCCAAAGCCGTGAAGGAGCTAGGCGGCCAGGCCAGCTGCCTGTAAAACACCTGCCCAGCTGATGCCTGTGGTACAGAGGTGCTTCCTGACCCTGCCTCACCCAAGGCTGTTGCTGTATATTTAACAATTGGCACTGCATGTGTGTGTGTGTGTGTCTATCTGAGAAGGCAAAACCAGACTGTTAAAGACTGTTTCATCAACTCTTGTTGGCTGAAAGTGTGAATAAGCCTTGTTTAAGATGGGTGTCCAGGCTGTTTACATTGGCTTTTGAACTACAGCCAAATTAAATTTCTGAGGAGGTTGCTATTGCTTTCTAAAGATGTAACCCCCATCTTTGTTCATCATTTACTAATCATTGTCTGTGTTTGGCAGAAGAACAACAATTAAAATAGGAGCTTTGTATTTTACACGGTCTTGGTAAACGTGTATTAAAATACAACATGCTTTTATTTGAACAATATTCATAAGAGAGAATATTAATTATTATTAATGTTAGAATATTACTGTTTTGCTTTATGCCTTAGGAGATGACAGTCTCTGCGGTAGCATTAATTAATATGTAGCTTGGCTGTGTAGGCAGAAAGCAAATAATCTCCTAGCAGATTATTCAGCATTAGCATACAGTCTTCCATCTTGTACTGTACTTTCAAAGTGATTCTCATCCACTGTACTGCAACCTTGCACTAACCTTATGTTAACAAATTTATAACTTGGAAATTATTCTGCTGACATCAATGGTGTTACACCATGCAAAACCTGTTTAAAATTAGATCCAAGGTATTTCATTTTTTAAATTTTAAAATGTGTTGTAAATAGTATTCACATGCTTCAGTAATTGATGGTTTGGGATTACTTTTCTTTTTCTAGTTCAAAAATGAAGGTTTTTTAAAGGTTTTTAGTCTGTTTTTCCCTCTCTTCTTTTTATACTTAAGATTGCTCCCTTAGGCAAAATCACTGATTTCCTATCTTCGCTTTGCAATCCAGTTATATTATGAACCAACAAACTGAATTGTCTGCCAGTTCATTCTTGAATATGGATTCTTTTTAATGCAAGCAGAGCATGCAGGAATCTCCTGCTTTACAAAACAGAAACTGCCTGTCTGTCTATCTGTCTGTGTACACAGAGTATTATACACTAGAAAAACAGAAATAAAAAAAATAGAAACCACACATGAGTTAAAGGAACTTTATTAAGGTACAAAGTCAAATATCTTGAAGCTAGGTAATGCAAGCATTGCAGGATCTTGGTTTGGCCCTCTTCTTCGTATGTTGAGAGAGGGGTTACCTGCTTGCTTTGTCTAGTCAACACCCAGAGCATGTGAGATGTTTCAGGGAGGTTGAACTGTCCAGAAATTCAAGCTATCCGTCCCTATCAGGTCTCTGCTGGGCATGTGCAAACTGCCACATTTCTGTTTTTTCAAAGGCACATGAGTTGACCAGGCTGGGGTGAGCTTTCACCAGGATGGCAGAACACATACACCTGGCAAAGCTGCCAAAACCCTGCTTTTTTGAGTCCCGGCTGTAAAATATGGGAGGGCTAGACCTTTCTAAACAGTCCACAGTTTTCATCTGGCAGCAGCCAAGGCATTATGGTGAAATAACGCCCCAGGGGAGGCACCCGGGAGTCGGGGATGGAGCCGCCAGGTCCCATTCTTCCTCTGTTCCACCCAGGCTGGTACGAAAAGGGGCCAGGGGGCAAGAGGGACCTTTCCAACGCACCAGGTCGCAGGACGCAGCTTTTCACCCGGTGTCCTGAGAGGAAGAGAAAAAGGAGGTGCGGGTGGGCACGTGTGCTCCAGGGCTGCTGGGACGCCGCTGGGCAGCCTTCATTAAAGGCTGGATAAGGCCCCAGCAGCTCTGTGACGGGAGAAAGCTGAGCCCGCCAGCAGCCCAAAACAAGCAAGCGCTTTTCCTGTAAGAAGTTTTCTTGGTAATCTGCTGAGTGACACAGTGGTTAGTACCATCCTTATGGGCCTCCTATCAGCTACTGCTGCTTACAAGGAAGCCCGTGTCAGATACTTCAGGTGAGCCGATGCCCTGGAGTCATCTCAGGGGCATGCGTTCATTGGGAGGAGAGCCTCCTGGAAATGAGTGAGCTTGTCTAAAATTTCCCCAAGCCCCGCGGCGGTACTGTGACAGCCAGGCAGCTGAGCCGAGCCAGCCTTGGGAGCGCGGGAGCCAGGAGGAGGAAGTGAATGGGGGGTCGGGGCGGCAGCGGGGCGCTCAGATAACAACCGCTCGTGGAAATCCAACCTACACAGGTTGTGCGTGTCGCCAGTGTGAAGATACATTTTTAAAAATTGTTTAAGTAGCACTGGAGGCAGTGGTGTGACCTGTGGATGACTTCTCCATTTGGAACTATGGAATGCAGAATAAAGGGGGAAAAAAAGAAAAAAGCTGTGGAAGAGACACATCTATGACTACTTCAGCTGTTCTGTAGAGAAACTTTCATTCCTTACAATTAAAAGGGAAGTTTCCTTATTTGGTGTATTTTTAGAAAGTTATTTCCAAGTTTGACATGGCATTGATTTCTCCTTATCTGGATTTCAGATTGTTCTGAACATTCAAGTATGCTGAGCTTTTACTGTAAACTCTTCAAGAAGAGTTTTTCTTTTTTTTGTTGTTTTTGCTGCTCATTTTGCAGCTTCCAGAACAATAGACCTTGAGCCTATGATAGCTAGTAATTTGCCTGTTGTTTCAGGTGTTACCAGTAACAATAGTCCTCTTCAGTTTCTATCTGTTACTTCTGTTTTATAGCTGTAAAGAATCACAATTGCACTGGGATTTCTTTTTACGGAGAACTGACTTTAATGTATCTTTTTTCACTTATATCTGATAATGGGATGACCAATGTGCTGTCCTGACTGTTTTCCAAAGCCAAACAGAATCTGATGATGCTAAGTTTTAACTCTTAAACTACTCCTCTTATAAGCTCACACATTTCTTTGCAGTCACTTTTGGTGAAAGATAGCCACATGACAGTCCTTAAGAGTCATGTTTGTATTTTACCCAGTGTGATTATATGTCATGCCTTCATTGAAAAAAAAAAGATTTCTCAGTTTTTATTAACACAGACAAATCAAAACAATCCCAAAGTCAAGGTGGAGGTAGCATAGCAGCATTCTACTCATAAGCCAGTCTCATGATTTTTGAAGGTTTGGGCTTGACAGCTGGCCAGTCCTTTGTATGTGGCCTGCAAAGGACTGATTTTTTGGGGTTTTCATGCATTGCAGGGAAGGTAGCCTGCAGTTGTCCCACCCATTGGGGGATCCTGCACAAACATACTTCAGTATCCTCTTTGATTTAGAGGGATTAATTTGGTCAAGTCCTGATGAATCTCCTGAGACAATATCCCCTGAAGAAGGCAGGAAAGTCCCTAAAATAAGAGGGTAGTGATGGGTTTGCAACATTACACATAGCAAAAATTTTTTCATGGGCAGTAGAAGCATGAACAGGGGAAGTATTTTTGCCTTCATTCTATTAGGATTGCCGCACCTTGGTCCCTCCATGACATCAACAGCAGAACTCCTGCCTGGAGAAGAAAATAGGAAATACGGAGTACTTACATTTTTCCAGTGAAAATACTTTCTCCCCCAAAAGACCACTTTGGTCTTCCCTACTACAAAATGTAAACACTTCTTTGTAGTTTGAGTATAACTACACTTTAAACAGTTGCTGCCTCTCACCTGTGCTGCAGCTCTATTTCTGCAGTGAATGAAGCCCTCTCTTCACAGACTACACATCAATTGCAATTTTTTAAGTGCTTTGGGATCCTTTAGGTTGAAAAGTATGATATAAATTTAAGATATTAAATCATTGAGAAGAACAAGAGCATTACCAGATGCTGATGCTCATGTTATAGCCATGTTGTTAGCAGCAAGTTGGAAGATACCTACACTTCATCTCTGGTACAGGCATCACATTGCAAAACCCTTTTCATTAATTGCACATTAAAAGTCATGAGGATGTTTAGCCCCAGCTAATCCCACTGTACAGCAGTCCAGAAGCTGCCTGATATCATAGTTAGGAATTTTATTCTAACCTCCCACTGTATTGGCATTTTTGGCACACTTATATCCATTTGCTCTTATACCACTGGCCTTCACTTAAATAGTTCTTTCCTTTGGTGATGCTATAACATCTTCTCCCAAATGACTGTATAGCACGCAGTTATATCACCTCCCAAGTTTTAGTATGGCTGACTAAACGAACAAAATTCATCCTTGTGTTCTTATAAGATGTTTCTGCTTCTGTTCCCTTGACCATCCTTGTAACTTTTCTCTATATCTGCTCCAATTCCAGTTTGTTTTCTTTTAACAACACTACCAAAAGTAGTATTTAAATACTATACAGTATTCGAAATAAAAGACACATCAATCAGTGTCTCATACACTAGCAGTAATACTCCCCTACTTTGGCTGGAAACACCTTATACTACGCATACTAAGATTGTGTTTCCCTTCGTGGTTGCATCACACTTCTGATTCACAGTCACCTGTGATGAACTGGTACCTCCAGGTTCTTCTTTACACCAGTTATTTCAAAATACAGTGAGCTTTTTGTTTCTAGTCTCTAAGTGAATTATCTCAAGCTTTTTCCTCTTGACTCTCAACTCCTTTCCATGATGGCAGCCTTCATGCTGAGCCAGTTGTTTCTTTCTAACCTGAGCCTCCTCTGTACTGATGTTTCTCAAATTTAAGCCATCACCAACTTTCTTCAGCTTGTTTGTAATATTTTTGACATTATAGAAAGTGCCTGTAATGATTCTTAAGACTGATGATGACAAACCCCACCAGTACTTCATGCTGGCCTAAGACTTCCCCTTTTGTGACCTGTTGCCATCCCCCTTTATACATTTTGTTATTGCTCTGCTGTACCTCATCTTCTCCAGCTTAGCTGTTACTCCAGTTACTGGAAGGATAAATCAGCCTATGTTGTGCCCTATCACGTCACAGCTAGATCACTCTTAATAGCAAATGTAGGGTGAAAGCTACTCAGATGCTTCCACATGGTGCCATAAGCTATGAGACAGAAGTATCTTTTGTAGTGACAGGGCATGGCTAGGTAAATCAACGTTACTTTGGAAAGTTTGCAGGAAAGAGTTGATCTTTCTTCTATTTTTTCTCCTCTCTGGATTGAGAGTCAAGGTCACTGGGTTTGTTCCATCTCATCTGATCCCAAAAGGAGAGAAACAGAGATGCTTTCTGCAAGGCAAGCAGTTTGTGCAAGTCGTCTTTTAACGTTGGTTTTAGTTTTTGTCATTTAAATGTGTACTTTACTTATTTGCATAAAAGGACCCTGCTTGAATTTGAATCACAAAAGAACTCTGCATCAAGTTCTAGATTACTTTCTTCCTCTGTATTATGTAAAATTATGTACCAGATATTTCTTTTTCCTTACCTGCATTTTCTTCCCACAGTGGAATACTGGCATTTGTTTAATTTAACAAAAGTCGGATGCTGCTGCTAAGAGTAACCGAGGTAGCAACTCAGGTAAATTAGTTCTGGAAAAAACTTCTCCATAATTATTTAAGTAGCAGTAGTTGTTGGTTGGATTGGGTTTTTATGTTTGTTTTGGGGTTTTTTTTGTTTGTTTTTTACATGCATGTTCTTGCTTTGTTAGATTTCAAAACAGTAAAACAAGTTAGTAATTTTTTGTTGGCTTTTTATGTGTTTTATGTTTCAGTGCTCTGAGTCATGTTCTGCATGAATATCCATAAGCATGAAATCATTACATTTTGCTTAATGTGCTTCCTCTTTGCACTTCTAGCAGCAGTTGCACTGACTGGTTTGTCACATTAGTACAACCAACAGACAGCACAAAGCTTCTGTTTTAAAATTAGTGCCAGTCTTGGATATTCCTTTAATTTTTTCTTGTTTTCTAATTCTGGGTCAGAGGTTCAGTCTTGCAGAGCATTGACTATTTCTGCACTTCTGCTAAAATTAGCAGGAATACTCATCTGCTCAACTTCAAGTGTCTTTTTCTGCATCAGGACCAGAGCACTTGCAACCTGGTGAGGATGAAGATCTATATTCTGCTGGTTTATCTCCCATTGTTTTACCAACATTTGCAGTACCAAACCACTGCTTTATCATTCCATAGGAGGCAATACAGCTGACTTAAGCATAATGTTACTTTCATTCTTATGCTTACAGTTATAAGCATGTCCCCCTTTATTCAGCTGAGCCAGGCTTTGTTGGCCATATGCTGTACCATATGCTACAGCTCATGTGCTGCTACAAAGAAACTTTTGATAGGATTAACTGAATTATCCTCAATGTGAAATAGACCAAACTTTATTAAAAATAAATCTAAAATGGCGGGGTAAAGGTGCTCTATGTTTTATGGGAGATCTCAGATGAGTGATATATCTGAAAGGGCTTTGAGTTGTGGAGTGCTGGGGGGTAGTTCTTTTTAATTGGTGGTGAATTCAGTTTGGGAGATTTTTTTCCTTTGTGTTGTCTTTTAACTCTAAATCTCAGTATTCAGGAACAACTGTGTGAAACAAACACAAATCTGTTGTATTTTTAAAAACTATTTTAGTCCTGTTTCCAACTCCTCTTGTGCTGACATTCTACAAACTGGTTTTCTAAAAGGACTGTCACCATCAATTTTGCTTTTTTAAAGGACTTTAATTCTTTCAGCATGTTCATATGGTTTTATAAAGCCCCAGATACATGGCAAATCCCCTTGGTGTTGTAAGACAAGATTGCTGTTAAAAAATGTTTAGGCTTAGTCAGCTTCTTCTCACTACTGAAGTCATGAGGGACTCTGGGAAATGGTGTTTATACTAAGCTTAAATTGATAGGGCAAGTTTAATGCAATCAGGTCAAAGGTACAACTGCTTAGCTAGTCTCATCAACCACTCGGGTTTCAGCATCAGTTTATAAGAAAAGGCCCGTAATGATAACATCTGGCTGCGAGCGCATGGGCTGCATTCTCCGTGCAGTGATTGAATGTAATTTAATGGTGGGGAGGAGCAAACTGAAGGGCAGCTTCATTCCTGAATTATGATCCCCGATAGATAAGGTACAACTGCCAGACTTTGATCACCCCTGTTATCAATTCACTTGATGAAGAGCCTTTCTCCCAGCATAACCTGGACAGAGATGCCTTGCTCGAAGGAAGGAGTGCAGTCCATTGCAAGGGCTTGTGGGGGGATGTCAGGTCCGGGACAAAGTTCCATGGTTTCCTAGTGCATATGTGTGTGGCTGATTGCTGGTCAGGCATTGCTTTCAGCGAGTGCTGAGTGACCCAGGACAACGTTGAGGAAATGTGCTAGGCAGAATAACGAATTGGGCTGCTCTTCTAACGTGAGAAAGCATAATGTTCAATTATATATTTCCTGTCTCGTACTATCCAAGTTGGTGTGTGGCAACCTAAATATTCAAGATTACTGCCAGGCAGGCCCCAAAATATACACTTGTTAGGAGAAGGTAGATACCCAAGACATCCTGAGGGATTTTAATCATAGGCAAGTCTGGTCTGCTGATCTTAATTCAGACCTGAACAAGGGCTTTTGCATACAGAATATGTCTGGTTTTGCCAGCCAAATAAGGTTGTCAACAAAAAGGTATTGCCGCCTTTGCCTTATTTGTACTATACGAAATTTCCTATTGTATCATTTTTATTTCTTTTCTGAGCAAGTTTCTAGATTTTGATCCACACTGGCTGAAATTTTCTGTGTTAAATGTCTGCCCCAAGCTGAAGAATTTGGGAAATTTCAGCCAAAATAATTCCCAGTAATCATTACAGAAAAAAAAATGAAATGGATTGTTGTCAATGGACATCTGTAACACCCTGCTTTGACGTGGGGGCTTGAAATGTGGCTTGTATGTCATTGACACACTTTTTTTTTCCTGTGATAATCACTGCATGCTATGAGATTTAGAGAGAAATATAGTTTACACACATTTAGCAAAAAGTCTTTAATTTTTCCGGGCAAAATGTCAGAATATTTAATTCATATTCAACATATTCAAGCTTCTGATGGTGCTAAATGAGACGTGTTATATCTGGGGATCATCAAGCATGCTCCCTCCACCCTGCCAATACCATCAAGTTGAATTGAATGAATCTGAGCCAACACATGGCATTCTCTGTGGTTAGAGGAACCACTTGGTACAGAAGGCCAACATTGTCTCTATTCCCAAGTATATTGCTTACATTGAGGCAGCACAGACCTCAAAGCCTAGCAGGTTAGTGATTATCTGACCCAACTGTTTTCAGCAAAGGTCCCATGAAATTTTCTTTGGTTGCACACAAAACACGGTAGCAGGTTCTCAGTTGCGTCTGTCACCCAAAAAAGGAGTATACTCTCCTTTGTCTCAAAGAGCACGTGTGGGTGGGCTGTCTGTGAGTGACAACATTAAGAAGATCCATAACAGCCAATGTGGTACCCAAATGTTGAATATACCCAGCCTTATTTCAGCCTACAAGTCCTTGTAATCACATATGGCACAAGCTTTACTCTGGATGGGGGCATGCATTTTTTCCATTTTCTCTGCATATGCACGTGAACTGTTTCCATGTTTGTGTAAGGATGTTCTTTATGATGTGTTTACATTGGGTTTGCTGATATTAATGTGTATTCAGTGGGGATGCCTTTCATTCATCAAGTCAAACGAAAATAGGATAATTCTTGGCAGTCAGCAGATCTCTGTGTTTTTCAGACATTCATTAAGTAAGAAACTTCAACATACARGTTAGGTTGATAAGGCTTGCCACTCCTTTTGAGGAACCAAAACCCAGGGAGACCGGACAACTTGCCCACAGATCAATGGCAGGACAGACCATGGGATCTGACTCCCAGCCCTGCTCTCTAATCATGAGGTAGCATAGTCCTGCTCCTGGGCCAAGGCACACCCCATTGTAAGATCAGCTCTTGTACATGATAACGGGTAGCATTTTACACTCTTTTGTCTTGATACGTATATTTTACTGTGCATAATTATAAATCAGGTACTAAACAACTTTTTAATGGCACAGAAAACAGTCAGCCAAAGCTTGGCTCACAGTTCTTCCACAGCTTTGAATTGTCTTGGTAGTTTTCAGTGCTTAGCTTAGCGCGTGTAATGTGTCTTCTCATACAGATGGGATGAGACCCTACTTAAAGCAGTAATGATTATATACATCATACTTCTAAACTGCTTTTGAACATACTGGAAAAGCTAAAATACCAACTGTTAAACCAATGAATCATACTTTGTAAGGGAGTGTTTTCATATATAATATATAAAATCCAAGTGTATATGTATAGAGAGGGTGAATATTTACACATCACATGTGTAAGATATAAATGATCCTGATGAATATGACTGAAGTAAATTATGTTAATGCTCCAGTTAGAACTATTTCTACATTAGTTTCAAAATGTTTTTATTATACTGTAGATTCAATGTCAGGAAGATGAAGGAATCTGGGCTTTTAACTGCAGCCTCCACACTGCAGTGTGACTCTATGGGGATGTTCAAAATTAAACATTTGGTTTAAGCATTAAACACTAAAGTTTTCTTTTTAATTCCTAGGCCTGTATAAAAGCAGATTGGGAAATGGTTTACAATACTTCCTATTGGGGGCTTCCACACCGACAATGTCAGAAATGACATCACTTTTCTGCTATTTGTTTTTTATTGCTTTTCAAGAAGTCTTTAAATAGCCAGCATGTAATTTTCCTGGTGATAAGTGATAACCTTTAAGACAGGCCTATTTTTCTTTTAAGAGAAGGATGCTTCTGTCCCACCTCCAAGTTAGTTGACTTTATCAAGGGAAGCCACCATCTGTCCCCAGGTCCTGCCAGTCCTGAAAGGTGTGAAAGGATTCATCACTAGAGGGAGTCGTTGTGTTCTTGGTTACCCTTCTCTGTAGTCAGCACTTGTGGTGGATGGTCTTGCAACTGGTCACACGGTGAATGGTCCCATGCAGCTATCTGCAGGAAGGATGGTCTAACCCATGCTGTCAGCTCCAAGTAAGGAGACCGGAGACCCTGTTGACCCTTTTCTTATTTCGTGCTCCAAGTGTCTCTTCACAGGTGAAGGACCAAGGAGAGAAGGCAGCCTTCGTGCTCCCTCTGCCTCCATTGGCATTAGGCCCCGTCCTGAAGGCTTTGCACTTGGGAGACAGAGTAGCTACCACGCAGTCTTGCTATATAAGGGTGATGAGACAAAAACCAGGGTGAGAGGAGAAGTCCCAATGGATAAGGGGGAGTGGAAAAACCTTTCAGAGAAATGGGGAAGTGAAGAAACGGCAAAAGTCTGAAAGTCCCAGCAGGACGAATGGAATAGATGGTATAAGAAAGGCATATGAGGGAGAGGGGTAAATAAATGGAGGTGATTTAGAGGGGAATATGGCAAGTGGAAAAGAGGTGTGCAACGAAGGAAACAGAAACAGCCCAGGGCAGATGAGGAGAGATCATGACTTCTTAAAAGGGAAGATATATGAAGATCTTAGGGAGGGGAATAGGAACATTTTTAACAGAGTATTTGTGGCACTGAAATAAAAAGTTACAGTAATTGAAAAACCTTCACTGTCCATCAGCGAGAGCTGAAGTGCCATACTTACACTAACTTCATATAGCAAATTGAGGAATGCAATAATTGCGGACAAAATGGAGTTTGGAAGACCAGTTTGAATATGTGATGGACAAAGGAAACAATAAGAGAAATAACCTGCCTAGGTTTCACGTCATGTTTACAGCAGACTCTGCCTTCCACTGGATAGAGTAACCAGTATCCCCAGCTATGGCTAGGTACGTAACAAAATCTACAGGGGTAGGTTAATCCAGCTTTATGTTCCCCTCAGTCTGAGCTGGGCACGTTGACTAAGGCCGCTCTAATACACAGTTGTTTCCTCTCCAAAGCGGCGTGAGCTGTGCGAGAGGTTCATGGTTGCTTTTTCTCCTTGGGCCAGGTCCCTGCGACATGCCCGTCTGTGGTCTCCAGGCTCTGGGAAAGGTACCCCTCCTCTAGGACACTCCTCTCATTTTCAGCTACTTAAGTGTACTGCAGCCTGTACTCTTGGATAGTCTGCTGTAGTGTTTCCATGCGTGAAAATTATATGGGAAATATACAAAAGCATGTGGATCTGGTACAGGCTTATTTGTATTTTTAAATAGAATCTAATTTGCTATTGGCAAATTAATCTCATTTATCCTAGTTTCATTTGTTTAAACCATGTGAGTAGAGTTATTCATGTGCAAAGGAGTTGGCAAATGCTGCCAAATCCGCTAATACATCTGGCTGCTGAACATAGCATTTGGAAATGGAGTTATTTGCCATCCTCATTTTGTAGTATGCTAATTTCCATGACAACCCACTGTGATATTAGAGAAACTTACGGCTTTGCCTGGAGAAAAAGCAAAAAGAAATTATTAACCTGCCAATATCACACAGGGACTACCAGAAAACTGTAGTGAGCAAGACAGATTTGCAGGATTGGACTCTTTTGTCAGCAGTGGAAGTGGTCCCACTAAACTGCTGCACAATGTATTTAAAATCCAATTCCAAGTCTTTGCATTTGTCTTTTCATTTTTTCAGCTGTCAGTTAGGAGAGGATATTGACACCGTTCCAGCTCTTTTGTGCATATGTGCATGTGGCTACGGTAAATATATAAATCTTAATCATACTTAAGAATTCTAGGTTAGGGGATCCCACGTGCTGCAGATGACACTAAAGTGGCTGCAGCATTTTGATTGATTTCTGTAGAATATCACAGTAGTATTATCTTCATAAGAGAGCTGTGGGCTGCCCTGGTGGCTTGCCAGAAGCCCAAGGGCTGTGTCATATTTACATGAAATGGAGCATATTGCCACCCTTGGCATTAACACAAAGGCGTGTCCCAAAGACTGTGCAGGTCCCAACAYGCAATGAGCCATCTTAATCCAAGCAGACAGGCCAGGAACTGTGTATTTTCTACAGCCGATGTACCTGTCTGCCTACCGGGGTGACAGCAAGCCTCATTCCGGCTTGTACATACTATTTGTATGCTAAGCAAGCAGTTAAAAAAACCCAACAGTGCAGCTAGTATAATTATCTTTTATCTCACATGAGTTCAAAAGGAGGGCTTTCCCACTGCCACTCTGTTTTCATAGCCGTCTGCTCCAGAACCATTTTGGCTGTCGGTGTTTTATGTGGAAAATTAAAGGGGGAATGACTGTCATAGCTTCTTAATGACATCTCAGGGTTATTTTGTATGCTAAGTCATTCATATCTTTTACAATTAAAAAGCATGCTGACATCATACACCTAATAGTCATACAGGACTGCCTGCATGTTTGCAAATAAATGTTAGAATTCATGGCGATCTTCTTTTCTCATGCCAAGGATGATTAAATAATTCAGGTGCATTTTCTTCAAGCACTTTCTCTGTAAATAGAAATGCCTCTGTCTATATCTGTTAATTGYGAATAGACAAGAGTCCACAGACAACTGTATGTTGCAAGCTTTTATTTATTATTTATTTACAAATTACAATTGAAGAATCATAAATATAATTATTATGGGAAACCATTTTCTATCAACTCTACATACATTTGCAAATAATAAGCAACATTTCAACTCTGCCTAGGGCCCCCTTGTAAAGAACAGTATTGAACTATTACAACTTCAGGTCAATAACATATCTTTTCTTGGTACCACTTACTGTGTAAGTATTGCCCAGTTATCTTTTTCTGTCATGATGCTGTGGCTTTTTGGCTCTACGAAGTATATGTATTTCACACACTCCAACAGCTTTGTATCACTATAGCATACTTTATTAGCTAATGAAGACTGAAGCCAGGCAATTTATTTTCATTATATATGCAGCTGATATTCGGTAAACCTGAAAAGTGAAACAGAAATATGCTAAAACATGCTTGTATCATTTTACTACTTTGATTGTATCTCTGTGCATGACTGTATCCTCATATGACTCTGATACAGGGTGTATTTCTTCTTTCACTCATGTTAATGTATGTGTAGCCTGCTAAATGAAAGACCTATTGGTTTGTGGGTTGTTTTTTTTTTAAAACCTAACAAGAAATTATATCAATTTAAACCACTTTAAGGACTTCAGAAAGCCAATCTGTACCATGAAGTATCTTTATATACAATTTTGAATCAGTTTTAGGGAAGGAAGTTGGTGCATCAATTAACTGCTAGAGCTCAAGAAATTGCATATCATGTAAGGTCAGTCTACAATGTATCTGAAATACCTGAAAGTCCAACAGGCTTTGTATTTGAAATCAAGCCAGTGTCCTGACCTGTTACAGCCATGGTGTTCAGCTCTGTCTGGTTCTGTAGCGCACAATGTCAGACGTACCTGGTTGCGTGAAGGTGACAAAGCAAAATCCACCAGTCTCGTAGGCGTTTGACTTCGGACAAAAATGTCAACATGCCATCTCTTGGAAGCAAGTCATGTCAGCAAAACAAAGCTAGCTCATCACATTCTTAAAAGCCTAATTTAAAAATCACACTTAAACAGACATCCCAGCATTTACTTTTACTAGGTGTACTTATAGTGTTTGATGAAACATTTATTCCCTGTCCATGACTGGTTGTGTCATGTCTTGCTGTATCAGATAACAGTGCTCTTCACAGCGATGGGGGCTTCATGCTGTGTGCCTTGCAAGTGTTTAGCAGTGGACACCCACGATGAAGCAGCAGTTTACTTCCCAGTTCGTGTGCAGTATTTTGCTAGCGGAGTAGGTGTTCTCGGTAATGATTTTGGCAAGCCTAAGGCACGGTCAGAGTTGGCTTTGCAGAAGAATGGCGAATGCARTCCTCAGTTGCTAGCAGATGAAATATGGCTCTCTTAATCAAAGTGATCCACTGCACATCTATTTCAAGTCTGACATATAATTTAAACTTGTGTGTCTGCTGTTTCTGATTACAGTGCCATTCAGAGTGTTTGGGTTTCAACACGGTAAGATGGCTGCAGTTGAAAGGGAAGTATTTCTTTTCCACTTCCCGTGAAGCAGTGGTCCCATAGATGTACTTTAGCCTACTAGAAAACAGGCCCTATTTATCTGAAACAACTCAAGATAAAATGCAGCCAGTTGGCATCACATGTCACATCTTTTCAAGCACAACATGTTTTGAAGAGAATAGGCCAAATTCCTTCCCAGCGTAGCTCCATAGAAACCCGTTGGTTTGATTCGGCAGGTAGCCAAATATAAACACTGCTATAGAAAAGATTCATTTGGAATCAAACATGGAAAACTTTTGAGTTAGGATGGTATCTGAAAATATTTGCTCAGTGGAATTAAGACATTTGAAATACTTGGCTAGATTCACCTTAGGGTTTATACTAGTTCTAGTGTAAACTTCATGGTGGATCAGAGCCACAGATACCCACAGGACCATGCAAGCAACGTAGGGGAGTTGCTTCAGGGAGTTGTCTGCAGCTGTCTGCAGATGACCCCCAAAGTGGGACACGCTCATTGGGAAGATGAAGTGACTGTAGGGTGAGCAATGACATAACATGTTGCCTTTCCTTCAGGAGATGCCACCGTTTTGAACACACGTGGAACTCAAGCGGGAATTAAAGCTGCAGAAATCAAAGTCCTTTCTCCACCAGCTTCCATCTACTAATAACTCCTCACTGAAAATAGGTTTCTTTAAAGGTCTGGGGTTTCTTTTTTTCCAGTTCATATTTGAATGATGCAATGGCAGGAGACACCCTAGGGTGTTACCACACTTCGAGAGGTGACTTCAAGGCCAGCAATACTCGCTGCATGCAACACTATCTTGCAGTATTGTCTCATACCATTGTTCTCTGTTGCTTAAATATTTGGAGAGGCCTGTCAGGCTTTGTCACTGCACTTCAGCCTTTTGAAGAGCATGGAAGACAGATCTCTAGTGCTGAGTGGAATAGTTCAGCATTTCACAGTGACTTGAAAATTCTTCACCCATGATTTGTCCAGACCAAGGCATTTAGCAGGACGTACCAAATGCCTCTCACACTTTCAGTAAATTATTCAGTGGTACACCCCATAATGTACGATTTATTTGGATTCATTGCTGCTTCAAACTGCATTTTAGGAAGAATGACAAGACTGAACTCATGGAAACAGATCCTAATTTTTAGACCAATATAAACCACTAGGAGCTCTGTTAAAGGCAGAGCTGCCAAAAATCAGGATCAGGTCTCTATGGTTCTTGACATAGGGGAAGCTGCTCAAGTTTGGTTCCCATTAGTTATTTAGCACTTTTAGTATTTTTGTTGCTTCTGTTGCTTCATTCAACTAATTGCCAGGATCTTGAAGAATTTTATTCCGTGGAGACAAATGTTATATTATTTTTTCCAAGCACTGTTAAATCAGCAGGAGTTACTTGTATGCAATGTTATAAAAGCAGCTGAAGTAATATGATATTATGTGTTTATGCCTCAGTTAAAAATATGTCAGTGGCCAAGCTATGTCAAAATGATACTGTGATTCTTCAGTTGCCAATGAAAAAGTAATCATATGCTCCAATTTGTTTGAGCATTGTTCCCCCATACACACTCACCCACTCACAGGTCCTACTTATTAAACGCTGCCGTCTTTTTGGCTGCCAGCAATGAAAAGTAGAAATGCCTCCTCACATTAGTGCCCATTTTAAACACTTACTTGGCATAAGTATTTCCCATCTCTGTTTGCAGGCATTTGTAAACACTACCCATCATAATGCACAAGGACAGCAACAATCTCTGTGATAGCCAAAGCATGCTTTCAGGTAGCTTAGGCCAGGCCTTAACAAAAGCGTAGTAAGTTGTAAAAATGTCGACTGACCTTTCAGCATCACGAATAAGAGCAAGCAAGCTATGAGACAGAGAGTAGCAGCCATATATTCGTTACCTTTGACTTTAGGCTGCTTGGCAGAGATGTGTCAAGTGTCTCATTCAGCTCTTCACTGCTGTGCAAGCACCTGTGCTAAAATTTAAACTTCCATTATATAAAATTTTAACAGAAAACAGCATTCTCTTAAAGCAGGGCTGAAATCTCTGAGATCTGGCATAGGAACGGACTTTTCTCTAAGGTTCAGAGTAATCCCTGAGTCATGCAGCAGATGGATCCAGTTAGCCTCAATTAAAATATGAGGAGAACATTGGGCTGGTTTGGCAGAGAGATATTGCTGCAGGGGTGGGAAGAGGGCCTTCAAGGAGAAAGTGTAGTAGTAAACTCTAGTGCAGACTCTCACGATACTGAAATGTATGTCTTGTTATTGAAATTAACTATCATGAAAGAGAGATTTTGAATGTTGTACTAAGAGAAAGGTGCAGGACCCTCCCCAGCTGCGAGCAGTATCAGGTAATATCGGGATTAAAAAAAGATACAAATTTCTTTCCATTTGGTTGGGGTTCATCAGACAGTATCCGAACTTTTATTGTATCAACAATTAAAGAAGACATCAGCAGATGAATGGAGGCTAGCTCCTTAAAAGCACTGTAGAACAACCATCAAATCCCACTTTGATTCTCTGGCAAAAGGACTTTCTGCTTATAAAACACAGGAGCTTCTGTCTTCCTACATGTGAGGACACTGCTTACATACTGTAGAGAGCTACTGGAATACAAAAATTAATAACTGTATTGAAGAAAAAGGAAGGTGGCTAATTTTTTCTTTTTTTCTGATAGCTGGTGCTTGCAGTAACAGAAGCATCTAAAAGCATGTGCTTCCAATGTATTTCTTGATTTTGTAAATATAGGCCTGTTTTTCAGAAGTTAACTTTAAAATGAAATATGAATTTTTAAATAGAAATATTTCTTAACTTGAAATAGCAATGCCTCATCTGCAGGATGAAATAATAGTCCTATTAGGTAATCTGAAGATTGTAGAAACGCAGTAGCAACGCTTGCATGCATCTTGCTTACCTTCTGTGGATACAGGTAAGACATTCATTGCTTTTTATAAATTCCCAGTTTCTAGTTACACCCCTTAGTTTAAATACAGCAATTTTAATCAAAAAAGGGGGCAGGAAGATGTATTGCTTGCTGTCTCTTCCATTTTGCAATTTAGGCCCTACTTCATCCCCCCAGTGCATTTGTTTCCATCCAATAAGTACTTTATTACATGTAGCATGATCTAGGTCTTGATGGGGCATTGTTTGTGCACAACCGGGCAGGTGTTAAAGCTCCTTTCATCATCTTAATGACACATAAGCATCTCTAGGACCTTCAGTGAGAACACCTACCTCGCAACAGAGAGACATCCCATTTATTTTGTAAGTGCAGTCCCTATTCCTGCCCATTTTGTCCTTACAGATCCAGAGCACAGCATTTTTCTCCATCATTTAATCTTTCTTTCTCTTCCTCCATGCTGTTCCCCAATATCTGTAGGGTAAGATACCAAGCAAAAAGATGGGCTCAGTCCCTTCATTTCTGTTTCTAGCTACTCAGCACAAGTAGCTCAGTGATTTAGCAGACACATAGACACAGCTGGCTTTGGGGACAGATATCTGCCACTTAGAGTCCCCTCAGGAGCTGGCTGTATCTCTGCTGGAACTATTACAAAAGAAAAATGCATTTGTGTAACTGAGCAAAACACAGTGGGAGTTTGGTGCTCAGTCCAGGATGTACGAGTTCACTAGCCTCATGCAGGGACAGCCTGGATTCCCCATCAGTTGGGGCAGAAATAAGATTATAGATGCAGGTTAAACAGTTCTCTGCTGCTGCTTGGAGGARGGGTGAGATTTGGGGTGAAGGGCTGGTCAGACCACCGTAAGTGCAGTGGAGGAGGCCTGGACTGTACTCCAGGTGCATTAAGAAGGTGGGACCTTGATAAGGTGTGTTGAATTTGAGCTGGCAAAATATGTTCCTTTACAACTCCCCTACCCCAGGCTGGTGCACTCATAATTTTCTGAAACAATTGTTGTTTACACTAAAGTTTTCCATGCTTGGTCTTTCTCCAAAGGCAAATTTCATTGTCAGGTTTTAGCAGAAACCCTGCTGCTGCTGCTTGGGTGGGCACATGTAGGGAAGAAGGATCTTTTTAAAACATCTGAATTTTATCATGCAGTCAGAAGAAAAATGGCTGAAGTCTGGTACTTGGAATGAATTAAAGCCTTCACTAATACCAAGCACAGCTCAGCTTTTGCAGGGCAATATGAAGTATATATTGCTTTAACCCATTTGGTTAAGGTCAAGAATGAAGTGACTCAATGTCCTGGCTGGTTACAGAAATGCTGCTCCTCCATGCAGAACTGATTTGAATATTGAGCTATAGTTCAGTTTTGTTGATTTCAACATGTGATGGATCAACTCCACAATTTAAGAGCAACCTCAATTGTCCAGAGAACTTGCAAGCCCCCCTGGCAGAGTTGTGCAAGACCAGAGGGTTAGTTTGTTTTGTTTTGTTTAATGGGGTTGTAACCTTGCCAAGCAAAGAGGCAGACTGCACATCAGTAAGGACAACTTTCTTCCAATTTTAGTGCTCTGCTGAGATCACAATAATCTTCAAGAGCAGATCTTTAAGTCTATTTAAAAATTGCTTTTGGTAACATGTCTCTTTGGGGTGTTCAATCACAGCAAAGCTCACATTTCCACTATATACTCTTAGATAAATCGGGAATTTTACTTGAGGCTTGCTCTGCAACCGTGGAAAAATAGTTTCACCTTTTTGTCTACCTCTAAGAGGACAAGAATTAGAAATGACCTGACAATAAATACTATGTAAAGATAAGAAATTACTGTTGTTGTTATAGAAATATGGAACTATGTGAGTTACTACAAATACTTATTTTATTACGATCATTACTGTTACTGAATTAGTAGATGTGGAAAAGATCTGTAACGTAAGAGGAAATAGAGGACTGAAAGGAATAGTTTGTTTGACTGAAAAGGAAGAGAAAGGTGTTAGACAATTAAGAATCCTCTTTATGGTCCAGTCCAAGAAAAATATTCAATAAAGTTATATTGGTGGTAATATAGTGATCTTCCTGGTAGCAAAATTGGAGGTAATTCTGCTATCGTTCTCATTATTCTTATTATCTACTACCACATAAGTAGCAATCCAGAAGTGCCCTGACTCAGTTTGTAACCAAAGCAAACATCAGAATCCTTCTTGAAAGCATTCCAGATATAACCAGGGTCATAAAACAGAACAGAAAGTTGATGGGTTTATTGTGATGCATGTTACAATCAAGTAGTTATCTGATGGATCATCTGCTTTTTGTGATCCATGATGAGAAATATAGCTGTCATATGAGGAATAGATTTCTCATCATAAAACTTACCTCTGTAATTTCAGCACCTGAATAAGTGCTGCCTCAGGTGCTGATTGTGCTAGTAAACACTGTCTGAAGAGTGATTTCCCCATCTGTTTCTCCTCCTTCCATTTAAATGCACAGTTTGGCAACAAGTGTGTTTCTGCAGTTCCCTTTCCTTCAGCAGCTGCTGCTATTAAAGATCTCATATGAGGAGGTTCCTGTTGGATAGCTGGTGATGCAGGAGTTCACCTGGGGAAAGAAAAGCCTTTGCAAGGTATGTAGGTCAGTGTTTCTGTAGATACCTAGTGAAGCAATCTCTCATGGGGAAGTTAACTCTCTGGTGGAGCAAATCGCTTCAAGTCACTGCTGCCATTGGAAGGGGCTGAATTCATGTAAGTCATTTAACTCCGGTTTCCAGTGTAATTAGTGAGAGAAAAGCTCCTAGTTTAGGTAGATTTTGTATCTCTGCGTTGGTTAGGCTCTTAACTTGCCATCTGGGTTAGGTGTCTAAAGTTACAGCTTTCAAACCCCTCGTGCCATGTTTAAGTACAGCATTTTCTTGATGGGAGAAAACAAGATACACATGGAGGGCATAGATCAAAACATTAGGTCCCCAGAAAGCTGCAATAGTTTCACCACTATCCGTAAGGCTTCTGGTATAAATTGCATGGATGTTAAAAGTGAGGAAACCTCTTCGTCTAACGTGATGATTGAACCACAGGAACAAATTTTCCTCTCGGATTTGTGTTGCGGACGCCCTATGTTAGGGAGAGGTTATACGTTTCAGCGTGCTGACAGACACTATTACATACTGTGCTTTATTCACCCCTGTTCCGCTGGCCTCCAATAGCCCTGTGCGCCTCTGAATCCCTCTGCCTTTGGCACTTCTGCTTGTGAGACTCCCAGCTGGGGGTGTGGTTTAGCTAAAATGGGTGCTTTTCACCAAAAGAATAAATTATTCCTATACTACTGTCTGAAAAGGGTGGATCTGGAGCCAATTTAGTGAGCATAAGTTACAATTGACTTTGGAAGTAATAACTTATGCTTTGAGCTTCCTTAGATGTATAGCCAAGGAGCTGTCTGACTGCATGTGTTTTTACACATCTTTCAGCTAAATTAGAAATCCAAGTGCAAAACTTAATGTGCAGAGGTATCTTGGAGATTTGTGACCTTCCCAGAAAGATT
Source organism: Phoebastria nigripes (assembly GCA_035582835.1). NCBI lineage: Eukaryota > Metazoa > Chordata > Aves > Procellariiformes > Diomedeidae > Phoebastria > Phoebastria nigripes. Next base: position 2,187,665 of record JAYKAV010002810.1, read on the forward strand.
TTGGGTCCATAAACCAGGCAGAGGGTCTCCTGGTTTCATGTACTTTTTTTTTTTTTTTTTTTGCCACATACGGCACATTGGTAAATAGTAAATGGAGTTTATTGTATCTTAATTAATGAATCTGAGTATAATTTGCTCCAGTCCTGGCAAGCAAACTCTGCTGGAAAGCTGATTAGTGGAGGGAGCCAACTTAACTGGACACCCTCTCCAGAGATGTGACCAAAGACTGAAGTATATATATTCATACATGTGAAAGGTAGAAAAGCCTTTGGAAGGCAGACGATGGGGATTGCACTGACCTGGGGAATAGAAAGACAAGGGGTGGAGCCTTGAAGGAGATGGGGAGGAAGGTAATGGTGAAAAAGGAAAAAAGTGTAGTAGAAAAACATCAAAGGGAAGATAAAAAGAATCATGAATGGGAGATACTGAGAATGTCCGAGGACACTTGGTCCAAGGAAGAACCAAGCTGGGTACGCATCCTATGTTATCTGTTGATGCCGAGGAAAAAAGAGCTTAAACCAAACCCTGAAGTCAAGGAGAGAATCTGCTGTTGAGTTTAGTGGTCTTTATGTCAAGCTAGTGGAAAGAGGACTAAATCAAGGATATATATAAAAGAGCAGGAATAATGGCAGATGCAGACAGTTCATTTCTTCCTACTGTCRATTTGTGAGCTTAGCCTGGTGGGATGCTACCAGCAGTGATGATGAACATTACAAAGCTTGGCTGTATTTATCCCACTCTGTCACTGCTTGGCCAGGCTCCTGTTGATTTCAGTGGGAGTTTGCATGAGATCGTGCAAGTCCCTCCTCCCCAGAAATGGGAATTCCCCGCCAAAGTATTCTGTTAGATAGCTTGAGCAGGTGTATTGGATTGCTGGCGTACTTTTAGTACAGTAGTTAACACCTCTGATGCGGTAAGCTAAACAATTTCGATCTTGAATATAGAAAGTGAAGCACTTAGCTTTGTGGGAAGAAGAGCTTTATTTCAGAGAGGTGCTGAAGTTTGTATGAAAATACATAACTTAAGGCATACACCTGAGCAAAAATTACCCAATGAGAACAAGAACCATCTCTGAATGTGTTTTTACTATGTGGATTTGAATGTGTTAAACATTATGTATGCTGCTGCACTTATTTTTCTTCTTATGTAGACAGGCACGAGTCCTCCCTACATTGTACTTTGTCTAATTCATCCCCATGCAAAACACGGACCAAGTAGGAGTAAATCAAGTTGGTTGCACCTTTTGGTTAGATACGTGAATAACTATTCTGGATGTAAAGCAGCTGAAAATGATGCTCTTTTTACCTAATATTTGCATGTATGCTAACATGAAGGATCACATATTTCACACAGTTCCTACACAATAATAACTGCAGATGGCAAGTGTCCGTTACTCATGTAGCTGGTCATTTTTATATGCAATTACCAGAATTGCATGCTCAGTTCCAGTAACCATGTGCACAAAAATAGGCTGCAACAACCTGCTTAGGATTGTTAATAACATGGTCCAAAGTCTCAGTCTTGTGTTGTTTTATGCTGTTTTTGTAAGAGAACTGAGCTAGGAATGAGTTTGGTTGTTGACTATTTGAGCAAAAGGAGGCATACATCTACATGTACTGCTGGGGCTGCAGGACTGCAGAATTTCTGCATTGACCTGCATATGGTTTAAATACTGAACTTGGTATAATGAGCTGATGGGCCAGAAGAGAGATACTGCACCCAGTGACCAGCTGTAGYGCATGGTTCAAATAAGGAACAAGCAGCTTCTGAAATTTTGCATTTAAAATACACACATCTTGAACTAGCAGTGTCATAGTGAGGCGTAAGTCTTTGCCATAAGCGATTCAAAATCAGGCTGCAGTAGTTCAGAGAATACTTAATTGGCATTTCTCTTTTTTGCATATCACTGTTCTCATCAGTTCTAATACGTGTTTTTTTCCCGCCTCTACTAACTTCTTTGCCTTAAAGGACTCATGAAGGAAATAATTAAAAAGTACACAGAGGAAAACTGTCTGAGCAGAAGGGGCAGAAATCCAAGGTGGTTTAGGGAGGTGCCCCAAACACTCTTTTGGATGATTATTAATTTTTTTCTTACTATTATTTTATGACGCTGTTTATGTTTAATTACTCATGTTTTCCTAACCTGTGTGACAGGCATAATTTGAAGAGCAATAGTAATGATCAAGCCGTGGAAGTGCCAGCTGCTGCCTACGTGCTCAAGCAAGCATAGAGCAGGCAGTGTCAGGAGACAGTGCTGTCTCTTGATTAGATCTGAACTTCTTTTTCATGTTGATGAAAATGATCCTGACTGTTATTATTTAAATATAAACGATGCCAAAAGATGCTATGGAAAGTCAGCTCTCTCAGTTCACTGCCTGTAGGGAATAGTAAGTTCATGGGGCTTTACTGCAGTATATGCTGTTAAAATATATACTGGTTTAGTTTAAAAAGATAAAACTGGTTTATTTGGGTCTTTTTAGTGTAAACTGCCAGACAGCCCATCTAGGTTAATATGATTTTTTTTTAATGTCCATGAAGAATTTCAGTCTTTATATTTTCAAATCAAACGTCAAGACCACAGAAATTAGCAGTTCTGCCATATACCGTGTGCTAGTGTATTGTGAAGCTCATTTAGAAGCTGTAGTATCGTTTTGGTTTGGGTTTTTCTGGTTACTAAAGCTTTTGGTTGTTTCATGCTGCAGTTGTGTGCTGCTGCAGTGGGATGTTGTGGGTAGCACTGTGGAACAGGTAGTAGTGCATCATCAAAACGTGAAGTCTTTTCTGATACTTTTCTAATAGTAAGTGGAGAATTAATTATTACTTTGTGGATACCTTGGCAAAAGTTTATAAAGTGTTGAGCAGCTTTTGTGATAAGTTTCAATGCTTTTATATTTCTTTTTTAAAAAAAAGTGCATGGGATGATGCACTTGTAAAAAGTTTTGATGAAGTCTGATGTCTTTTGGAGTGAAAATGAAATCAGGGGAGAAGGAAAGCATTCTACTGTAGGCTGCAGCATCAGTGCACTGCAGGGTCCTTCCTTGCAAATGACAGAGTGAATCCCTGCCGGAACGCCAGTGAAGTGAAATAAATTTCTGTTTGTTCTGTGTTGCCAACCTTTGCAGTCCTGTAATTAATATCATATTATCCTTTTTTGTTTGTTTGTTTCACAAAGCAGAGAGTTCTAGGATCCTGTGATTACACAAATCTCAACTTTTTGACACATTAAGTTTTTGCTCTGACCTTTTATATGTAGAGAAAATCTTTGAAAAGGTGAAAATTAAGTCTTTAAAGCACAGAAGACAAACCAATAAACTCATGAGTTCTGTTACTCCCAAGTCAATAATAGGGGCCCTGAGGGGACAAGTTGAGCAAGCGATGATAATTTTTAATATTACTAGGGTGAGTATTTGCTTTTTATGTGAAAGAAGCTATAAAAGAAAATCCAGGGACAGAAATAGAAGTGAAACTTTAGACAAACAAGAAATAATATGGTTAAATAAGTCGCCTGCTGCATCAAGGTGCTATATGTCCACTCATCCTTGGAGCAGTTTGCTGCTGGGGGGGCTGCTCCCTCGGCAAGGACTTATTCAGGGTAAATTACGCCAGATGCACTGTGATGTGAGTGCTTTGGCTGTTCTATCTGTAGTAAGCTATATATCAGAGGGAAGTGGTGGGATACAGCCTGGGTTCCCTTCTTGCTCCAAGAGGTGTTGGTCAACCCCTAAATCATCCTGCCTCCCAGCTTTGTATAATGGGGATGACAGTGCTTTCTTGCCATTGTAATGTCATTACTGTTGCTTAATCATATAAAATATATATCTGTCTTCTCTGGTGGTCCTTCATAGTCATTGTAGTGCTGCTGTGAAGCAGTTCTATTTTGTCTAAATGGTGTTACATCTAGTTGAGGTCTTGCTCAGGTTACAAGTGGAATGAAGCTGCCAAGATGTGTACCTAGCTTTCTTCAGCTGCTTTTTAGATTTGCAGTAGATACATGACAATTCTGTCATTCGTGGCTTTATGTGTTCATACGTATTGCCCATTACGTTGGAATACATCAAACAAAGTAAACCAAGCCATAAGGTTTGTTGGTGACCTGCACTGGAAAAGAGATGTGAGCTGTAAATGAATTCTAACAGAATATTCCAGGAGGTGATATTTGACTTTGATAGATTTTCAGAGAAAGGGCTGCTATTTCTGTGTTTGTGCAATGTATGATGGGACCCTTACCTGGCATCTCTGTCCTACCAAAATATGAATGAAAAATAGAATTGCTTGTCTGAGGAACAGCTCTGTCTTTCATATCGAAACTTGGCAATAGACGATTCCTGTGTGAATGGTCTCAAGAGACACTTTCRTTCTAAAGGAATCAAGTGACGGATGAGGCATCTCGTGTTTTAAACGTTATACAGGTGAAGGCATTGGAGTATTCGGAGCCCATGCCTACTGCTATGTATGTCTGAGTAGTTTGCTTGCTTTTTAACAGTGGAACTAAAGGAGGTTTGGTAAGTAGGGCAGGACCATTAGAAAATGCTAACTGTTTTCCTTCTGTAATACTCTTTCATATTTGCTGCAGGGTGAAATAATGAAGAATTTTTTGGTAACAGATCAAAAATTCCTTTCTTGTTTAATTGAAAGTGTTTAAGAGAAGAAGGTCATTGAGAGGACAGATTTCAAGAAGTGGTATTTGCATTTGGTGATGCTTTGGAAAGAAACGGAGCATATTATGCATGCTTTTAAAGTATATATGGCGAATGCACTGCCAAATCTGTGGAATTTTATAGGCAGCTACTGTGAACAGTAATAGCAGTAAATGAATCTGCTTTTTACCCCTACTGAAACTGGCACTGTAAGCTTTAGGAGATCTTTTTGCTTTTTTAAAACTTATTTCAACATAGTTTCAGCCCTGTCAGCAAACCTCTGCTGGGTTAGTGGTAATATAAATTGTCTCTCAAACCCTGCAATATTCTACACAAAATTCAGAACCTGAGCGAAGAGAAAGCTGGCACTGGTATGTGATGGAGTACCACTGGAAAAGAAAAAGGAACAAGTCTGTGAGGATTCATAGAGAATACCTGGGGAAAAAATAGGAAAATAGTCAAGTGAGAAGATCGCTATAGCAGAAATTAGGAGAAGAGAACAAAATCTCAGTGTGAGGTGACATATTTTCAGGGTGAAGGAGAGATGGGGAAGTAAGGCCAGGTTTAAGAGGATGTTTGTGGGGAACAGGAGAATGATGCTCAAAAGAGGAGCTTGAGTGAAAGAGAGAGATTGGGAGAGACATCGAATTAGGAAAGAAAAATGTCTTACAAGAAAAAGAGATAAATGGGATTTTACAGGAAAATAAATTAGCCAAAACATGGGAAAGATTTAAACAACAAGGAAAGTGAGAGAAATTAAATACCAAGGAAAGGGAAGGATGGAAGAGAACAAAATACTGATCTTTAAAAGAAAATAAAAGAGTTGTATTAATTTTATTGATTTCTTGGAAGATTTTGTGGTGGGTTGGATGTCTGCTCTGAGAGAAAGTGAAAGATAGAATAGGAAAAACTATGGGGTTTTTTTTCCAGGCCTTCCTGTGCAGGAAATGTAATAGGAAGTTATTTTTATTAACCAAGATCAGAGAATATGCAACAACAAACTACCAAGAATGGTGTGGAAAATCCGGTTATTTTTCCAGTCAGACCAGAAGAACCTGTGGCCATTGACCAGCAGGAGCCTAAGGGTCAGATTATTAAGCAGCAGGATCAGTGAACTGAATGGCTATTGGAATCTGTGTGTCTTTAAAAACACACCAACCAACTTACATTACAGACAAAAGAAGTCTTGAATGCCATGTAGCTGGTATTTGTAGCCATGCATTAATTGCTTTGCGGTCTGTTTTGTCTACCTAATCAACACAAAAAGCGGACTTGTTTGATTTCATTTGCAAACATGCAACCAATTGATTTTACGGGGATATACTGCTTGCTGGGCAGTATTTTTCCATGAAGACAGTCAGGTTACACCGGCCACCAAAAAGTCATGATGCAGAAGAGCCAGAACAGTGAGAGCCTTGGATAGACAGAGGGGAGTGTCTTTTGCAAAGTGTTTCAGAGGTTGTCAGGTGGAATGCACCCCTCGGTTCAGCGTAGTCGTGATGCTGAGTGTGCTGACAGGGCTATGTCCTTTCAAAAGCTGTGAGATGCTGTGGCAATACTCCACATCCCTAACACACTTGCAAGGGACTGTGAGACAAGGGAGTGGGGAGCACAATGCCTTTATTTGCAGCAATAGCATGCTTTTCATCTGTGAAGGAAATATTCAGCTGGCTACCTTGCCTGGACTTACCAGTGACCAGTGTTTTATCTTAGCAGTCTTGGTTGAACACACATGCAGAATAGAAATACATTTGTTTATGGGCAGGAAATGCATAAGCTTTTTAATGGATAAAGCGTGAGTTTGAAGCATGAAATGTGACCTGTTTTGTTGTATGCCAGTACCTGCAAAGGGTTATTCTTTGTAGTGTCCTACTTGGACTCAAGCACTAAAGCTTTCATCAAAGTAAATCTGATTATTTTGCACATGGTTTTCCTGAAAGGATGTTATGATTTTCTAGATGTTTGGTGGCTGGTGATAAATTAGGCTTTTATGATGTCATGTGAAAGGCCACTGCTTGGACTTCCTTCTCTATCAAGCGCGCTGGAGAATACATTTGGGACGTACTCAGAATCAGAAATTATCCTACCTTGTTTTATTTTAACCCTTTTGTGGACCATTGCTTGCTTTGTAACTAGAGGTGTTTGGGCAAGGATAGCTTCACTTTTGCAGACAGGAGCCCCATGGTATCCCGTCCTGAGTCCCCACCATATACTGTGTTTGAAATGGATTTTCTTTTTCCTTGGGTAACAAAGCCTCAGCTCATGAGCTCCCTTTAAGCCTTTCACAGCTTAAATTCTTTCTGTATATTGTGTCTTGAAAAGGGTTTTCAGATCAGATGGGGGGTTTAGTGAGAAATTGGAATGCAGTGAGGGGTAGGGGGGAAGGTGATGCGTCCCATAAATTAGGTCAGGTTTATGACCATGTAGAGGGAGGCTGCTTCTAAAAAGCCAGCCAGCAGTAAAAGGCAGTACATAGCTGCTTTGCCCAGAGAAGTGGCAGCTCCCCTCTTCATCCCCCGTACTGCAGGGAGGGAGTATTTTACAACTGTTTTTCAAACAATGAGAAATGACTAACCATCCTCCATGCTAACTCTTTTGTACTCGTTAATCCATGTCGGGGAGGAAGACAGGAAGGGAGAAGTATCCATCCCCTCGCTGTCCTTTCCCCCCCMCAGTCTTACCACAAGCTTCAGGGGGACAGAGGTTCATATATCAATATAACAGGTAAGGAAGGGAGTGTCATCTCTCCTGCCCAACCTGAGTCACAGCCAAGCCTTCAGAGTAGTGAGGTGAGCACTGAACGCAGGGCAAAGACAGCTATTGCTGATTACGGGTGGGTTAGAATTTTCCAATGACATGCTCTTGAGGTGAAAAATGATGTTTTGAGTAAATTAAGATTTTCATTAGGGCAAAAATAACAGCACACCCTTCCAATTCTTTTTTTAATATTATCATTTTGATGTTAACATAACAAATGCCTTATTTTTTCAGAGATGTGAATATCCATAGGGGTAGTAAAATCCCCCAAAATGATGCATCCTGTACAAGATAAAGAATTCATCCTATGGAGTAGTAATATCCTACTAATCATAGACCTGCATTCATTAAATTGCTGCTTAATGCTCTAAAGGTGGATAGATAAATATCTATAGGTAGAATACAAGTTCACTGTCCTAATGTTTATTGTTTTCTTTGGTTATCATTTGGTATTTGACTAGCAATGATAAATACACCTATTAACATTTCCAATGTAAGTTGTTATAAATGAAGTATTTTTTAGTGGAAGAAGAGAAGAAACTAAGTAGCCTTGCAGCATGGATTTCTGGGGTTATCAGTTTTCCTATTCATCTTGCCATGTCAGTCAGTGAAGACAGCTAACCCTAGGGGCCATATTCCATTTCCAGTAAGAAATGCAGCCGTTACTGCACAATAAACCCCACTGAAATCAAACAGCTTCACAGAGTGATTTCCTGATGTTTGCAAAAAACGTGAAGAGAAGGGAGTGGTGAGAAAAATAATCAGAGTTGATTAAAAAAATTGTGAGAATTGCATTTAATAATTTTAAAACGTACCATGCTCCTGCCTAAATAATATGTACTGTGCATGGCAATAAAACCATGTATGATGAAGACATGATTATCTTACTCTTCCCACAAAAATTGTTGTCAGAGTAGACAACAGGCCACGGTGAAGCAAGAGGCAAACACATTTAATAGTGAACAAAAGCAGGACTTGGAGGTACCAGTGAAAAGAGAAGGCTGTTCTTTTTCTATACTGTAGCTGATCTCCACTCCACATGAAAGAGGTTCATCCCTCACAGGGTCTTGGTTTTTTAGTGATGTGAAGGTGACACACAGGCGTTCTCTCTACCATTGAGCCAGGGAGCCTGAAGAAACATGCTGGCATACAACCTCCCCAAAACCTCTGCTGGGAAGAGAAAATGCACAAATGTTGTGCAAAATCCAGATTATTCAGACACCTCTTCATGCACAGGTTAGCCTGAAGCACACAAGGGTCAGCTCACACATCATTTCCTATCAGCAGCCAGGCTACAGGGCGGTGACGGCCAACAGGAGTGGTACCACCTTTAACCAGCATTTACAAAGAGCGATTCTATTTTGTTAGAAGAGTTGGAAAAGCTTAGTCTGGTTCATAATAGCATACAGCATTTAAGTATTAGTTTGCATTTTAGCAAACATGCTAAAGATTTTTAGCTGTGATGTGTGTGTTTGGATGACTGGGTATGTCATATCAGAAAGAAAGTGTTTATGTGTCCAGGGCTAAGACCTGAACTATCATAATTATGGTCTGCACATGGCAAATGGAGTGGGTTTGATCTTCTTCCTCTCCTCCAGAAGTTCCCTCCTTTTTCAGCAGAGGCATTCCTGTAAACTAGAAGCAATCTCGCCATTCGGAAGCCTCTTCAGTGTTTTGCAGAGCCATGAGCTGAGGTTACAATTACACTTGCATCCAAGCTGGGGAACACCTTCCAGGTCTTCCCAGGAAGGCAGAACTGGGCCTCGGGGCAAACCGAGAGGGAGGGAAGCACCTGCCTCACCACAGCCAGCTGCGGGAATTTTGCTGTTTGCAGCAGCAGGGCTTTCCCTGCGGCGGGGGGAACACCCTTCAGCCTGCCTCACGCGTGGGATCCTGAAAAGCACCCATGGCCCAGCTTGCTGCGGGATGCCCTGGYGCAGAGCTACGCCGATCCCCACGCAGGACGGCTCCTGATGAGCAAGCTCAGCTCTGGATCCAAAGTGAGTGAAATTCAGCACTGGCTTCAGGGATATTGGGCTGTAATTCAGGAGGAATTTTATCTGGCTCGAGGGACGGCACTGGCCAAGACATTTTCTCAGGCTTCGCTTGGCAAATGGACAGATCTGAGCAATGCTCAGCCCTGCGAGGGGCTCTCATGCCTGCAGCTCTGCTGGCGCTTGCACCATGGCTGAGGTCTGCACATGCTCTCCTCCTAGGGACGCGCGCGGGCTGCGGCCTCGCGTCGATTAACCGGGGCACTGCCTCCGTCAAAGCGATTAGGGTCCAGCGACGAGGCTCCTGAGGCACCCGGGGCCAGCTCCCCCTGCTTCACTGTTTTATCTGCGGTGTCGGTGGGGCTGCCAGGGCTGGCGCTGAGTGAGCCCATTTCCCCAGAGCGGAGCATTGTTCCCGGCCTCCGGCCGCCGCGTGGCCCTGCTGATGGACAATACCGCCCATTCCCGACTTCCTGAGCAGACCAGACAGCTTGCTGTTTTCTCTGCGTCTCTTATCACCCCCTGTCATTGAAAGAGAGGTCTGGCTTCAGCTTTGGTTTGGGCTGATAGGCAGCGGCAAAATGGAAAAGGCGCAGGGGAGGGAGGGGAAGAGGAGGAGGAGGGAGAGGAGCTCCATTACTGTTATTATCGCCCTAATGTTTATTGCTGCTCCGAGTTCATTTGCCTTAACCCTTTGGAAGCTGGTCAAATTAAAGATTATCAAACCGATAAGATAAAGCCGCTGTTCTAACGCCCCTGGTTCCTGGCGGAAAAGCGAAGGCTGTGCTCAGGTTTTACTGACCGYGCGGCTTATGTTGACGCCTTATTGCTGGAGTACAGTGGCGTCCCAAGACAAGACCTTACCCTAAAGACACCCAGCACTCGCAGCCTGCCGAGGTCCATCAGATGTGCAGGGGCTCAGCACCGTGCAGAATCAGCCCTTTCCTCAAGTCGTTCTTCCCCCTCCTCTTCCCCCTCGACATGGTTTTAGTAAAAACGGAGCTTTCTGAATAGGGAGGGGATTTGCATAGGAAAACACGCTAGGGGGAAAAAACATTATGCCTCTTATTTTAAATGGCATTTAGTTATACGTGAGCTTCAGCCTATTGGTTGCTTTTGCCTTTTGCCTTTTCCTGTGGTTCTTTGCAAACAATACTGTCTTTCTGCAAAAGACTGCTGACCCAAGAGTGGAAAGCAGTCTGTTCATGCTGCATTAAAACAAATTTAGATCAGGAACCAAATTCACTGGCATTCTTATATTCCCTTGGTACCCTAACTGCTCCACAACTTTGCTTTTCTAAGAACAGTGGAAAGAAAAAATCAAAATGGAGCGACGACACATTACGGCTCGTCTTAAATTCCTGAAGATGTTTACTGTGTTCCTTGTTAGGCTTGGGCTTTGCTCATTGACATGTTTTATCTTCAGTCTCCTCATATTTACTGTGGAGATAGGAGTCTCTTGCTTTATAATCATACTGTTTTTTTCCCCTGTTACTATAGATATTATAACAAACACTACCCTTCACAAAGAAATCAAGCCAGTGCTCTCTGCCTCGTGGATCTCCAGAAGTACTTACGGAGCAGTGCACAGCAGACACGCTGCTTATTACTGTGACTCCTTCTGGGGTTTGATCCGAGCTTAGCCGAACTGTGCATTGAATTTTGCACCAGCGAGGTGCACGTTTACAGGCTCTACAGCTCTGATTTACTGAGATCTTACTACTTTTCTTAAGGGAGTGCACAGCTCGGCTGAAGTCACAGAAACTGCTCTTCAACGTTGCATCTGGGTTAAGACACGACATCCCTGGGCCTGGTGGCAAGTGCGGGAGAGCACTAGGGAATGGGGGATAAGGGTGATGGTAGAAGAACTGCCTAGTGAGCAAGGCATGCAGTCTCCTGACTGTTTGCAACAAACACTTTAACAAGGCTGTTCTCTGAACAATGAGCTGCAGCAGATACCCATATATACTGTGGGGCTGACGTTACTACTGAGATGTGCKACGTGAACCCTCATTAAAAATTGCTATGAAAAATGCTCCAAAAAGTGCACAAAAGGGGAGATTATTTCATAAGATAAACTTTGATACATACATTACTGAGATATAACTTTTTAGCAGGGCCTGTTGCGATAGGACAAGGGGTAATGGTTTCAAACTAAAGGAGGGTAGATTCAGACTAGATACAAGGAAGAAATTTTTTACGCTGAGGGTGGTGAGACACTGGAACGGGTTGCCCAGAGAGGTGGTAGATGCCCCATCCCTGGAAACATTCAAGGTCAGGTTGGACGGGGCTCTGAGCAACCTGATCTAGTTGAAGATGTCCCTGCCCATGGCAGGGGGCTTGGACTAGATGGCCTTTAAAGGTCCCTTCCAACCCAAACTGTTCTATGATTCTATGGTAATGGTGAAAACGCAAAACTGCAAGCTAATGTTGTCTAATTAAGTAGGTATTTTTATTAATTTTTCTTTTAATKGGATGATTTAAAGCTGAAAGGCAACAGTTTTAAGAAGGAAAGAAGAAAAATAAAAGACAAGCAGGGTTTGCAGGAAACTTTAGCCTCTAGACTCTTGAAATCCTTCCTGACAAAACTTCTCGAGCAAAAGAGTGCAAGACTAAACACGCAAGCCAGAGCCTCCACCGAGCTGGGTCTGTGCTCTTTGCTTATGGGAGCTCTGATGTAACAAATCATCTTCCAAGCGGTCCTGCTGATTGTGAACGTAACCCTGGCCGCTTTTCAGATGCAGTAAAACTGTTGTGTGCTTAGATCAAGTCTGTTTATTTTTAGAGGTAAAGCCTTGTCTCTGCTGCAGCGAGCGGAGCTGGGCACAATTCCATCGCAGGTGTTTTACTGAGGACTTGATCTCAGTTTTATTCTGGTGTAAGAGAGAGCAAAAGCTGGCGCTCGGCACTGGCTTCAGTGAAGGCACGTTTTAAAGGGAATCAGCTGAGCTGTAACAATAAAGGAAGCCTTGGCCTTCTTTCAGGCCATGCTATCTCCTTTTTCTCACATTGTCTTGAGGCTTTAAATTTTCGGTTAAAGTTAATTGAATGAGACAGTGATACATTGCACAGTGAAACCAGATCAATCACTGCGCGAGTCAAAATAGGAGTCGTGATGACACTCAGAACAAGAGCTTGGGAAATGTGATATTTACATTAAAATATTTTACATTTTTGTCTCATGGTTTTAAAACTAAATTTAAAAATGCCTTACCGCATTGCATAACAAATTTCTCTCTGCTTATCTGTATGTATTTGTGTGCATTTGGGCAATAAAACTGAATGATCATAAAATCAGATTTAGTAATAATAGGGTATTTTCTACACAGTTACGCAGCCTCATTTACAGAAAAGGTAAAACAGAAAAACTCACATCGGATAAACTCGTTCTTTTCTCTGAGAAGCAGTCATATGACAGTGAGGTGCATATAAAGCCATAGGAGAGTTTACTCTCATGTTAAGTGACAACAGAGAATTTGACTGCTGTCTCTTCCGACTTCCTTCCCTTCAAATATTTACCTGGATGTTGTTTCCAACTCTTAGCTTGCAGGTAAAACTTGTCATTACTATTCACTTATGTTAACTGTATTTGCATGGAAAATAAGGGCTTGTTCCTCCCAAAATGGATAACTAAAAGCAAAGACTTAATTTTATGTTCATGATCTGAGTACTGTAAAAACAACAGAAAGCCTTAATCAGTGTTTTCAGGTTTGCAGACTCTCAGCTCAGTATCTAAATCCTCAGGGTTTTCACGGAGTCAAAGGGCTTTGTTTTCTGGTCAGCAGGTAAAGCACAACGCCACAGAAATAGTTATCCTGCAGGAATACAAAACATGAAGTGGTGTCACTTCATCAGGTGCCTTTCCATCAGGAACAGGGATACTGGGCAGTTACATTCAGCAGCAGCAGCTGTTTTTTGAGAACGCCCTGCCATCCCACACCCCCCTAAAAAAAAATCCAGGTTTTCTCTAGTGGAACCTCACCTCTTCTTTCTCTGCTTTCTGATCTGGTTGTACCTCCAGAAAGTGAAGCCCTGACACTGAAAAATCAATACACTTTAATGATCGGCATGCCAGAGGTTTTTTTGGGTTGTGGTTTTTTTGTGGATTTTTTCCTTTTGGAAGCCTGACAGATGCATCTCTGGTTTCAGTGAAAGACTTGAATAATATAAACAAGCAGTCATTCTGTTCCAAGAGAAGCTTTTTTTAATATTCTTATTTTATTGTAATTACCTTATTGTTTTCATATTATGAGCTACTTGTAGAAAAATACAGGAAACATGACTGCAATACAATCCTTTAATCAGGAATAGCTTTGTTCCAGTCATCATTTCCATTCAGTGTTGAAACTTTGACTAATAAGAATACAATCAAACCTTGAATTTAGATGTAATATGGTGTTAATATTATGGTTTCATTTGATCTCTGTACCTAGTAACTTCTGTAAGAGAACCTTTTAAAAAGTGCCTAGGAGACATTTTGTCYGTAATGCTATTTTCAAGTAAATCTATCTATGAAGTAGTGTTTCTCAAAAGTACACAAACTTCTTCAAGAGAGCCATTTAAAATCTTTTAACCTAAGTCAGCTGGGGAATTTGTATTATCATATATATTAAATCTTCTTCTCTTTTTTTTTTTTTTTGCTCACAGATTATGCCATAATACCTTTAGTGCATCATTGTTCAAGCATGTGAACTTTTAAAGGAAAAATACTTTTTTTTTATACTCAATGGATTTAATACGCTAGTTGTTTGTGTTATCTCTATGTATAATCCAGCACTGCAAATAGCTTCACCTTTACCGATTTGCAACCTCCCCCCAACTTATTTTGGCCTATTCAGCAGCTGAGTGTTTATGTTTTTGAATGAAGGGCTGGAATTAGGTGAAGTATTTTTTTTTAGATAAACTGTTTTAACAAAAAGCATTTGTCCAAGAAAGTTAAAAGACTGCTCCCAAGCTGTTCAAAAGCAGAATGCAGCTACATAGAGCAGGCGATGGCAATTCATTCTGTTCTTCCCGGTCCATTTTTTTTACATGGGAAGCCAGTATCCTAGATAAGGCTCGGTTTCAAAGGATGTTTTCGATATAAAGATTGTGGATGTAAAATTATTACTTACACAGCATTTATAAAAATGAAACTCTACGTTTTATGATATGGCTTTTATGACTTAAAACTAGGTGGTATTAAAACATTTCTAGCTAATGGCTTGAATTAGGACTGAATAAAAGGCAATTGTTTTTATACTGAAATTATTATTTTAAGAAGGATTTCCTTCTTTCCAGGCACATATATACACGCGTATATAATGTAAATTAAACCAAACTCCAGATAAAAGGCATACCTCCATGAGCACATTAGGGTCTGATCCAAATTTTATCAAAGTTAGTGGGCGTCTTTCCCATTTCAAACCAGATTTTGCAATCCATATTCACACGACCCTCCAGGGGATCCCTCAAGTTGATGCAGTTTTGCATGACTTGGCCTCAAATGTCTGCTGCAGTTTCTAAAAACCCATTATAGGGCTGCAGTAGGAAATCATTTAGTCTAATTTAAGGAAATCACAGCATTTTTTATTTTCATATCATTTTGTTCTGATCCATCTGTTTAGTCTTTTCTGAAGGCAGGCTGAAATGTTTTTAGCCTAAAGACTGAACTAGTAAAAATGCCGCCTGGAATAGTCTCGGCAGACGTGTTTGTTCCACATCCCCTTCTTCGGTGCAATATTTCCTTTGGTGGATTTCCTCTGCTCCTGGAAGCGAGCTGTCTAGCTTTCTGGAGCACAATTACAAAGAAGAATTTCCTACATTTTACTGCACAGGATGAGGTGATTTTGGAAGTTAACWTGACCTGAACCACACATGCACAAAAGATAGCATCTGAAAAATGTAGTGTGCGGGCAGTACAGTTAAAAAAACTACAGCTAGAAATGCTCGTTAGCTCCATCGCTGGCCAGGGAGTGGAAGAGGGAGAAGAGAGGCAGTCCATGCGTTTTTCTGGAAGGCCTGCTGTGTTACCACCATAAAGTCAAATGCAAGAGCAGAATTCAGCCTTAGCCTTGTTGTTCTGTAACAAAGTTGGCTTTGTTTGGTTTTCTTTAAACCTAGGCAGATATAATTTTAGTATTTACTGCTACAGAGAAAYGAAGCTTCTGAGGAGAGATGACATATTTTATTAAATCAACACATACAGTTGGAAAAAGCAAACTATTTAAACACAGTATTCAAATTTTAAAGGAAGATGCATTCAGTTTTTTCATTCAATTAGAAATGCAGTCAAAGGAGCTTTTTTTCTTTGTTTAATTTTGTTACGTTATTTTTGATGACTGGTTGTGGGATTGTTTTGGTGTGGTAGCACTTTTAAGAATACTTGCACAGTAATGTGAATATGACCAAAGTCTTGGTTTCTGTAATGGTTTCAAGATAATTTCTTTTCATTTATGAGATATTAAGACTTTTCTTTCCATGTGGATGCTCAAAATACTGTAGAAAAAAAGATGTAGGCGTTCAAAAGCTAGATGTTTACTACTGCTGCATGTGGTTACCCGTATTCATAACAGTCTTTCAGCATCATTTGTCTGTGATCACGTTTTTATTTGAAAGAGAATAGTTGTCATGTTTGCTCTGTGATTTACATTATTTAAACAAATGGGGGAAAAAAGAATTTGAAACAGCTCATACAATAGCATGACTAAGACATATGACAACTTCTTATAAAATGTTCACCATTATACAGCCGTAAGACTGGAGTTCAAACCCCACGCACACACGAAAACAAAGAATAACTCTTTTGGTCTGAAATAGCCTGGTGAAAGGATGCT
This sequence comes from Phoebastria nigripes, assembly GCA_035582835.1. NCBI lineage: Eukaryota > Metazoa > Chordata > Aves > Procellariiformes > Diomedeidae > Phoebastria > Phoebastria nigripes. The sequence goes on from JAYKAV010002810.1 coordinate 2,203,868, forward strand.
GCCTCCTGGTGATTTATAGGCATATGAGCTTCCACTGAAATTGCATCTTAAAGAGAAGTATTTTGTCTTGGGAAGAGTCCCACGGCGGCTCCGGCCACGCTTGGCTCACGGGGAAGCACGAGCAACGGGGAGGCCATCGAGGTGGGGAAGGTGGACGCTTCTCGCAGCGTCTCTCTCTTCTTTTCCGCAGGATTTTCTGCAAGGGGACTGTACCAAAGCCAGAGAAAAGCTGAACTGGAAGCCGAGAGTCACGTTTGATGTGAGTGGCCTTTCTGGCATGCTTTGTACCTGGCGGGTGTTCGTGTCCTCTAAAAGCAATCCACGGGGAGGGGAAGGGAGGGGGAGACCTTTCCATGGGGTGACTCGGGCACACCGAGAAATCCCATTTTCGGTGACCCCCCTGGGCTGCTGCTACTGCTTTGAAGACAGCAGCCACCGTGGCAGTGCGGGGCATCTCCGGTGACTCTGCCAACCCACCCTGGAAAGGGCCCGGCAGGTATCAACGTTTTGGAAAAGAGCGGGTGCTTGCACAGGGGTGCCAGCRGGGAGACGCGGGCCGTGACTTGAACAAGCCCGTTTCGAGGGAGTCCCGCTGCTCCCGTGACAGAGCCGGGGCCAGGGTCAGGGCTGCTGCAGGAAGAGCCCAGCAAAGCCCAGTCCCCTCCTTGTCCTGCTGCGGGGGTCCCGGGGGGGGCTCGTCGTGCTCCGGAGCGCTCCCGACGTGCTGCCCGTTCGTCCCCTGCACTGGGGTCCTCATCTGCCTCTCTCCCTCCTCACAGGAGCTGGTGAGGGAGATGGTGGACGCCGATGTGGAGCTCATGAAGAACAACCCCAATGCCTGAGCCCTGGCTGGRCCCAGCGGGTGCCGCAGGACCCGTGCCAGGGGCGCACCCCATGGCCAGCACCGCCATGAGCTGCCGGGGCTGGGGTGGGTGGCCGCCCCTCCCCGCGATGGTTTTATTGCTGGCTTGCCTGTGCGTGAAAGCCCGGTTTTATCCCCCCTCCACACCCTCCTGGTGCCTCTCGCCCTACGCATCATCCCACTGCAGCCCTGCCTGGGCTAACTCTGGCTCCTGCCATTAACTAGGGAGGGGTCACACGCCCCCCCTCCCCCTCCCCCCCGATACTGTACCTGAAGTACTGATCGGCCAGCAAGCCCGCTGATTTCCTTTTTTTAATTAAAACTCATCTTTCGATTACCTAGGACCTCTAGCACATTTTTAGTACTTTCTCCCATTTGAAAAACAAAAGCGTCCCGTCCCCCGCCTCCTCTCTCCTCCAGCAACAGCAGCAGCAAACCTCTGGCGCTAACATGGGCTYGCCATCCCTCCGGCCCTTGCTCCATGGCTTCCCCTCTTCTGCCTTTCCTGAACACTCCTTGTTTTTCTTTCCTGCAGCCTTACCTCCACCCCAGCGGCCCATTTCCACCACTTGAACTCTGTAAAAGTTTGGATAACTTGATATAACTTGCAGTGAAATCGCCTTTTGACCATGCCGAATTAATTCCTAATTGCTGGAATCGCTTTCAAACCAGTCAGAGGGGGCTTGTAAGCATTTTTCAGATCTTCATTTCAGAGTGTGTGTGAGTCATAGAAAGCCTTTTTGTCCAGCACCTTCCCGATCTGGGGGTTTAGGGTGTTTTGGTTTTTGCCCCCCCCCAGAATCAACCCATTCCCCTTCCATCCTCTTCCTGCTTACTATAATTAGACCTGGGATGGGAGCTTGAACCATCTCAAAAGATGACTTAAGAAATAAAAACAAAATAAATAAAAAAGCTTAAAAAAAATAGAAACTTCAAGGTGAGTAAATATTTTTGCACTTTTCATGCCAAGGTACCCGGGTTATCCAGAGGTCGTCGAGCCCATACATTTCCCGTTGGTTTAGGATCTTCCACCCACCAATTACTCCCATCATTTTAGCTTTATGCCTCGAAATGAGCAAAGGGCGAGATGATACACAGAGGGGAGATAGGCAGGAGAGACACCTTCTCCGAGTGCACCTCTTGCTTTTTTACTTTGTATTGGGGGGACATCCCTGTTAAAAGGGGGGCGATGGGGGCAGCGGCTCCGGCTGCGCCCGGGAGCGGTTTCGTGATGGAAGTGGTGCGGGGGGACGGGACGGAGCTCGGGAGCAGCCTGCGAGGAGCCGGGCTGCCGGAGAGAGAGGGCTCTTTGTGCGCCTGGCGTGAAAGGGCAGGCGTTTGCCAGAGGTGCAGTGGAAAATGTGCGAGCCGGCGGTGGCCGCGGCCCCGGGCGCGGAGGGGCGCGGAGGGGCGCGGAGCGGTGCGCGCCCGGGCAGCCGGAGCAGCCGCTTCCTTCGGGGCTGTCCCCGCGGGAGCGCGGAGGAGCGCGGCCACCCAGCACACGGGGAAAGGGAAACGCGGAAGCCCGGCCGCTGCTTGCGATCCCTTGCTGCAGGTGCACGGCGTATGCGCCCTCACAGGGTGGGGAGGAGGGGGAGCAGCGGAGAGGGAGAGATGTCCCTGTTGCACTCGCTCCAAGCTGCGCCCCACGCGTGTGAGGCTCTCCAACCCCCATCCACAGTCTCCGCGGCGCATCGGGGCTCCCCCGGCATAAACCAACGCCGAGTAGGTCGCGGACGCCCCGTCCGTGGGGAGGCCTGGAGCAGCCCGCGGCGCGGGGGACGCGCGGCGTCACGCACACGTTGCCACTCACCCCCCGCGTGTACATCTCCACGCGTGAGTATATTTATACAAAGCCTCCTGGGGTGCTTTTCCCCTGGAACGGGTATGACTCCGCGGCTGCGCCTTTTTTTAGAGTAAAATAACAAGAAACCCCCTGCCCGTGGGTGCGTGTCCTTCGCATTAGCTGTCCTCCCCCGCAGCGTTCACACCGCGTGGGTCCGCTACACAGCCCCGGCGGTAGGCGCTCGCCCCCTGTGCCCCGGGCACCCAGCCGCGCGTGGCCGCACGGCTGCAGCTGTGCTCTGCGGGCCGCCGCCGCACACCCCCACGGCCAAGAGGGTCCCCCCATGCCCAGGGGTGGCCCCCCGCCCCGGGTGGCGGAGGGGAGGGGGCGAGCTCCGCCTGCCAGCCGCACCGAGGGCTGCCCCCTTTGCAGCGCCTCGGACAAGGGGTCACAAGCTGCTGATAACGGATCTTTGGTGGCGCACGTAGTAAAAAAAAACGTATTAAAGCACTTTTATGACAAGGTATTTTTGTATTGCTGGGAACTCTTTTTTGCTCACAGTGATTCACTGGGAGGCTTGCTGGTACATCTGAATATTAGTTCACACATCTCTGCAGAGGGCTGCGAACCTTTACATAGGCTGCCAGTTTTCCTTCGACCTCAGGGGTTTTTTTCTTTGGCATCTCTAACTGTGGCGCATTCAAGAGAAGCATTTTTATTCTCCGTTTTCGGTCTCTATATTGGGGAGCGAGCGGGGAAAGGGATGGGAGGACAAAAATTGGTTCTAGACCAAGCGGTCCCTCCGCGGTGACCTTGTGCTGGATGTCCTTTTGCTGCTTTTGCAAAAAAAAAAAAAAAAAAAAAAAAAAAGCTACTGGTCGTGACAGGACAAAACGTGCGTCCCAGCACTGCCTCGCTGCTTCTTACAATTTGGCAAAGGTCTGAACTGCTTTTCGGTTTCCTCACCACCACCTTCCTGCCCGATTTTGAATTCCTCCTAAAGTACCGCTCTTTGCAATGACCACGGGATCACTTCTTGAAAACGAAATAAATTTTAAAAAAAAAAAAACACGCCGCAATTTAGGGAGATGATATCTATATATGTAGCTAATACACCAGTTACAGACAAATGTTCTGTACATCCGTTTAATGTGTTATGTCAAGCGTTTTGTGCGTGCAGGTACGGAAAGCTACATCCCTCCTCCGCCCGTCTCATGTCTCATCTGGGGTCATTACAGCTTCGTAATTTAAAAGGGCAGCTCCAGTAGTAAATAACCGAGCATGCCCCCAGCCTCCCGTGCCTTTCACAAGCGTCCCACCAGCAGCAGCAGCGAATAAAGCAAACGGCAAGGTGGGTTTTGCTTGCTCCCCGGCACGCCCAAGAAACGCTCAGCCCGGCTGCGGAGCGGCAGGACGGGCAGGGGAAGGCCGGTCGCTCGCCGGAGCCAGCGTGCGGCCGCCCTGCCTGCCAGGGGCCAGGGAAGGGAGCGCGGACCCAGCAGCCTGCCGGGGGGCCCCCGCCGCCTGCTCCGGGCCGGCCCCCGCCCTGGCAGCCTGTCCCACCGCGTCGTGGGAAGCGGAGAGGGTTACCCTGCCCCGCTACGACGGGGAGAAGCTGGATGGTAATGGCAGCGCTGGGCGGTGGGGGCTGCCCGGGCGTGAGCCCTGTCGGGAGGAAGGGGTTCAGGCGGGCAGGGATAGCGGGCCCGGCTCCTGCCCCCCGGGTTGCGGAGGGCTGGGGCCCGCTCGGGAGAGCCGGCCTGGCCCTGCCTGCGGCTCCCTGCTCCGCCGCGCCGAAGTTACGAGCACTAAGGCAGGGCTCGCTCCCCTGCGCCCGCCGCCTGTCAGCGCCGCCGCCCCGCATCTCGCCTCTGCAACTCGGCCCCTCGCCTCTGCCGTGCGGGCCGCTGCCTTTCCCCCGGAGCCTGCCTTGCCCAAGGTAAAACTGCCACGAAAGCTTGCCTTTTTTTTTTTTTTTTTTTTTTTTTTTTTTTTTTTTCCTCTCCTGAGGCCTTTCAGGGGCACTCGAGACCACCGGCCACTCGTGGGCTGCAAAATCCCGTCAGGCAGCAAGCAGTGTGGCAGACGCCTGCGGTGGGGTCGCCCCACAGGAGCACAAGCCCTTGCCACCTCTGCGAGAGGTTCGGGGCGGGGGTCGGCTCTGCCCGAGGGCCGCCGGCGGCGCAGCCGGCCCGCCCGCCGCCCTCTTCCCCGGCCCCGGCGCGGAAGGCCGGCGAGACAAAGCGACGGGGGTTTCCTCGGGGTCGCGGAGCAAAACCGCCAGCGGCATCTAAAAATACACCTCCTGCTCGCAGCCTCAGCCTGAAGGGTAAAAGCAAAGGGGGGCTGAGTGGGGGGAACAGACCCGCTATTCGGGTACGCACACGCCGGGGTGGAAAGGTGGTGGGAAATGGCTCCGCGGCCAGCTTTGGTCGTGCACGGAGACGGATCGATTGCTGGAAGTGTATTTAGAAAAATAAAATGTAAGTGTCACTTGGGGGAACGGAGGAGTCTTCCGCCTCCCCCCCCCCCCCCCCCCCCTTGCACATAAAGCAGCCACGTCCCCCCGGGCGGACATGAGGGTCACATCCTCTTCCCTTCCCTCGCCCGGGCGGGAAGACAGGCACGGGGCTGCCCCGGGGCAGCGTGGGGAGAAGGGGACCGGCCTCGTCGGCCGGGGGTCGCGGCTCCGGGCCCGCCCCCCCCTCGCCTCTGGGCGGCAGGTTTGCAGGGGTGGGAGGCGAGGGGAGGCCCCCAGCCGACTCACAGGGCCGCGTTCCCTGCCTCCCCGTGTGACCCCCCTTCACCTCTGATACTTTGCTGGCGGAGCATTGTCTCCAGACACAACAAACCCAGAAAGGAGCGCTGGAGCAGGCAGAGCTCCAACGTTTTGACGGGTGGAAGAAAAACATCAACAGATACTTTGCAATTATTTGGTGATGGGGGCTAGGGGAGGCGGGCGGGGGAGAGGTCGGTTCGCAGCAGCAGACGCTAATTGCAACCTTTGCTTTGCTAATGAGCTCGCACCGGTTCCTTCCGTGCTCCGTCCCCCCCTCCCCGCTCCGTGTGTCCTTCTCCCCCCACCCCGGCGGAGCGCTTGGGGGGCGGGGAATGGCGTCGGGAGAAAGCCGTAATTTTTCTGCAGTTCGTTACTCGGTTTTAAATCCACCCCATCCTTGAGAGGCCAGGTTAGAAGCGCTGGCCGCGAGCACTTTCATAAATCCTCGCTAAGGGAAAACGGCGAGCAGCTTCTCGCCGGCGGAGGCGAGGGGTGTGAGCGCCCGGCCCCTGCCCACCGCCCCGCAGCCGGCGCCCCGTCATGCAGCGCGGACACCCCCGTCCCAGGGCGACCTTCCCCTCCGCTAGCTTGCAGCTGCAGACCTACTTCACACAGTCGGAGCGGAGAAATACATATCTATGCACACACACACACAAAGACAGTTCCAGTAGAAACTCGCATCAAAAAGGCAGTGCGAATCTATTTATACTGGGTAATCTTGCAAGCACCGACATTGTTTAAACAATTCTCTTCTGCTTTGGACGATTATTATCAGTACTTTTACATTATCGTTCATTGGAAAACATTCTTCTTTTTCCTTATTTCAAATATTTATTTAAAAAAAAAAAAATTAAACTCGGCCGCTTAAATGTTCTGGCAAGTAAATAAATTCCAGGAACGGTGGGGGGAAAACTGCTATGGCGTTTCTTCTAAACTGAGCGCTTGCCTTCCGAGAGACGACGGCTGTAGCGATATGACCTGTTTATTCATCGATTCATATAATATATAAATATCCTGAACTCATGAGTGTAATAATTTGCGTTTTTCCTACTGGAGGAAATTCAGCTATTTTAAGAGTTAATGGTTCTAAATGTGTTGGTTTTCCTGCATTCTCCCCAGAGGTGATGGGGGCTGGAAAGGAGGGGGGATTCCAGTTTGGGGGTTTCATTGTTGTTGTTTTAATTTTGCTGAACGCAGCCTAAAGCAGCTGACCTGAATGCGGGGTAATACATTGCACAACCAAGCCCCCTGACACCTAAAGGTCAGGTGAAAGTCTCCAGCAGGTAAGTCGCAGGCCGGCTGCCTGCCCAGCTCACTTGCTCTCTGGCTCACAAATTGTTCCCTTCTGCCCACCCAAGTCGTTTCAAGCTGTGTTTATTTAGGGGGCAAAAAATTGCCGACCACCCAATTCCCATTCAGCCGGAGAGCTTGTGAGCTCTCACCGGTAGCCCGGGCCGCCTTCCCCCCCATCCCAGTGCTTTTTAATAGCTATTATTTTGCGGCACACGCATACCAAGCAAGGCGCAAGTTACGGGCCTAGAAGGTCGCGGAGGTGCGCGCAACAGACGCCTTTGCTTGGGGGGCGAGGGAGAAATCCCCCCCCCCAAACACCCTGCCGCCCCAACGGTGCGAGGGGCGTTTGCCGGCTGGCTCCCCGGCCCGCGCAGCGCAAAACGCCGGCGGGCTGGCGAAGCAGGCGAGGCCGGGTCGGGACGAAAACGAGCCCCTCGGACCGCAGGGGCTTCCCTGCGGGGCTGTGCCGCCGCGTGCTCCCTGCACACCGCGGCACCCCGACGGCCCTGCTCCGCCGCACCCGGCCACCCTCCGACAGAGCTGGGCCGGCACCCACTGCCCGTCGGGTGTCCAGCAAATACCASCCTCCGCAGCCGCTTCCTAAATGTCTGGACGCCAGCAGCGTTCCCACCAAACTAAACCCAAGGGGAGAGGGATTAGTTGCAAGTGACACTGAGGGCCCCTGTTCCTGCCGGACCAGCCGGAGTGACCCTCGGGAGAGCTGGGGCTTACTTCTCCAGCCCCCCAAGCAGGCCTTTTAGGGCGCCTTCTCGCGAAATGAGGGGGTCCTGCTCTCCTCTCCTAAGTACCCGGCTGTTCGCTACCGCTRTCTGCATTGCCAGCCCCCGGGCTAGGACAAGGGAGACCTGCCCTTGCCCCAGGTGCGTGTGTAACGTTTTTTTKGGGGGAGGGGGGCGCGGCAGCATTGCTGCGAGGGGTCCCCGGTGCCCGCTGCGGCCGCGCTCCGCAGCGCCGGGGTGCGGGGCTGCAGCCCGGCCCCACGGAGAGTCCCCCGCGCAAGGAGCCGGCCCTCCCCCGCCGATGCGGCTATTGTTTCGTTCAATTAGGCCCCGCTTGATAAAAAACAATCGCTCGTTAACCCTCGCCCTCCTCCCTCCCGGCTGGTGTGTTGTGAATGGCGACATCGTCTCCCTTGACCCCCGTCTCCTTTTCTGTCTTTCTGTCCCCTGAAAAATGATTCCACGAGCTCTGATTGAATTTTATTCCTTCCTGACCTGGCCCGTTTTTATTGCATGGACACCATCAATCTTGACCTAACGCGACGTTTGTTTATTACTTTGGAAAGAAGCGAATGGCTTTATGAGCCCCAGCGTAATTAAACCAGGAGGGCTACGTTCACCGCGGCACCGCACCACCTTTGGGGCGGATTCACAACACAGACAAGCCGCCGGGGAGGCGAGGCAGAAGGGGAAAGAAAACAAAAAAAAAAAAAGGAAAAAAGAAAAGAAAAAAAAAAAACACACGGGAAGGGTAAGTGGGATCCTCCCAGCCTGTGCGCTTGGTACGAGATGCTGCGGATCGAAACCTCTGCAGGTCCCAGGGGAGGACCGAGCAGCTCCCTTACGCCATACTTGAGGCCCGCTAGGTCGACGCGGAGCGCCTTTTGCGCAGCTTGCCGCCTAAACCTGTGCTCGCCCTGCGCGCTGCCCCCGCTGCGCGCCTGGGCGCGCCACCTGCGCCCCCGCGCAGCGACAGCTCGACCTCGGGCACCCCGACGGCGCCCATCGCCGCGCTCCTCATCCTCCACCCCAAAAAAACCACCCGTGCATCTCAAAACGACGGAAGCATTTAGCCAACATGCCCAGCCCCAACAGAGGGAACCGGGGAAAAAATGGACTGACCACGCCAAGGGGCTTAAATTACTTTACAAGCGAAATTAATTGAAAGCTAATGTCCAATTAGCGGTTGCTGTTGAAATGGGTGATTTCGGGAAGAGGATGGGGGAGCGTTTCTGCGCGCCGCACCCCCAGCGTCTGGGCGCAGCGCAGCCATGTGCGCGCCTCGGTGCTGCACGCTTTTGCCTACGCAATCAAAACGGCGTAATAAAGAATGCGCAGTTACCTCACGCTCATCTTCACGTGGGCGCCGAGACGCGCTCGGCCCCCGACCGTGCGCGACCGCTCCTCTCTGCGCAGCGGCACCGCGCTGCCTCCCGCAAAATCCGCACCGGCCCTTGCGTGCGCCGTTTGCGACTCGCCCGCAACGCGCAAGCAAAGCCTCCGGAGCCGATAACGAAGCTTTAGGCTCTAATCAGCCTATTTTTGGGGAGGCGAGGGCAGAGGACAGGCTGCTGCCGGCGTACCGTCGGCTGGCCAATACGCTGCTACCCCACGGTTAGCGACAGTGTAACGAAGTTAAGCCGACTATGAAAATACCCCCGTCCTAACTTCGAAGCGCCTTTCCCGAACTTCGTGGCTTTCAGAAAGGGCCCCAGATACCGTAAAACGCCCATTTGGAAACATTCCCTTAACGTCTCCATCCACCACACAGTCTCACCATGTTCTCCCTCTGACCTGGCCTGTGGAGGTAGGGAAGGGTTTTTCATCCGTGTCCTCTCAACTATTTGCATGCACTTCTCTGCTACTTTTGGTTATGACCTTTGCAGAACATAATATGAACTGTCACTCGCTTTAAGAAATTCCGAGGAGAAAACTTAGAAGGGAGGATATTCCTCTTCTCTGCGTTTTCTTCAGTTGTAGTGACAGATGAGCAAATACAAGTAAGAAACCACCAGAACCAGCTAAACGGAATGGTCTCTCAAATTAATTAAAAAAAAAAAAAAAAAAGAGAGATGGGATCTAATTATTATCTTTACTGTAGGCACACGCCTGATGGATTGACCAGGTGTTGAAATGCCAAGGACAGAATAAAGCCCAGGTTCATGTTGTTCCTGTTTTAGAAAGTACTGAAAAAGTGGTTGGTTTTTTTTTTCCTAGACGAAAAGCAAAGCAATAGTTTTGAAAAAAAAACCAGCTTGAGCTAAAAATACAACACAAAGCGCCGTGCTAACCTGGCACCTAATGGACCGCTCTGCAGGCAAGGCTGGGGCCGAGCAGCATGCGTCCCCGCTCGCTGTACGCGCTGCCACCAAAGATGCAGAGGCCTTACGGATGCACCTTTCAGCTGCTGCCTGGGCGCACGTCCCGTGCCCACCTCCGCGCAGGGTCGGACCGCATCTCTTTTGGCGTTCAGGGCAGGCCCAGTTCTGCTGGGAGACAATCACAGGTCAGAAGGGACACTCGGGTTTGCCTCCTGCTCGCAAGGGGAAGCGCAAGAGGGACGACGGCCCCTGCCCCGCGCTGGGCCCCGCTGCCCGCAGGCAGACGCCCCGCTCCGCGCCCGCCCCGCTGCTCTGTCCCAGCCCGGGAAGGGCCTTCCCCCCCCCAAGAAGCAACAGCAGCAGCAACGTGTCACGCCGGAGGCCCTGGCCCGGCGGAGCGCGGAGCGGCGCGGCCGGCCCACCCACCTCCGCGCAGCGCCGCGCAGCACCGCGCAGGGACCCCGCGGCACCGGCCTGCGCGCCGGATGGGCCGCCTCCCGCTGCCAAGCTCGCACGATTCACTGCCTACCGGGGGGACCCTCTGCACCGCTAATGTTATTTTCGTTGTGAACAATTTCTGTGCGGAGGGGGAGAAAAAAATGATGGTAATAGTAATTTTTTTTTTTTAAACCCAAGCCGAAGCACGCGTGTGCGGTGAGCCAGCCCCTCGCACGGAGAATCGGGAGGTGACCTCCGCCGCGACCACGCACGTCACTTCAAGAAAGGGATCCCCTCCGGGGGCAGAAGATCCCGGCACGACCTACCTGGCGGCCGAGCGGGACGTCTCCCTTCGCCCCCTCCCCGACTGCAAGCCGCCCCCCGGCCGGGTGAACCCTCTCCACCCGCCCCTATTGCAGCCAGGGCCGCGGGGAGCGCAAGTTGCGCGGCCTCCCCGCGGTGCCGGGGCCGCGAAGGGCACCGGGCCGCCCCGGGGCACTAGCAGTAATTATAGACGGCACTTGTTCAAGCTCCGCACAGCCCCCCCCAGCTCCCCTAGTCGAGCAGCACCACTGACAATGCAACGGGTGATTAAACAAGCCGAGCTAACAACTGCTTTCCCTCCTATTTATTTTTGCCACAAACACCCTACCGCTGGAGACGGCCGAGAAAACCCAAAATACAGGAAAGCCGGCGCCTGATCGCAACAAAAATAACAGGCAAATAGTACACGCAATCGCCTCTCTACCCTCTCCGTTCTTTTAGTTTTATTTTAAATACCGGGCGGGGGGAGGCGGGAACGGCGTTACCGTGCAGGCACCTCGCTGGCAAATCCAGCTGCCGGGAGCAGAGGGAGCTGCCGCCGCCGGGGCTCCCCTTGCCAAGGAGGGGGAGCGAGGGAGGAAGGCGGCGAAAGCCCCGCCGCGCCCCTGGCCCGGCAACCCCGGTCAGAAGGAGAGGCGAGGCGGGAGCCGCCAGCTCAGCTGCCCCCCGCTCGGTACCGGGACGGGGACGGTGGGGAGCAGAGGGTGAGCCCGACCGGGAATAGGTAACATTTTATTTCCCTTTACTGATGAAAAACGGGGAGCTGCCATTATAAACCGTGCTCCCCGAGCGAAGGCGTTCAGCTTTGCTCGTCCTTCGCTTCAGCTTTACCATAACCGGACGACGGAGCGTTTGAGTTTCTCTCACCCAACTTAGCAAACAAATAAATATAAATAAGGCCGGTAATCTCTGTAGAGGTACTAGCATGAAAAGCAAAGACTATGCCATACTTAAACATATTTTAAGCCAACGTTATAAAGTGACACCCCTCCCCGGTTCATTCGATCTGCTGAAGGTGTTTTCTGAATATTAGATTATTGCTTTGGAGGGGAAGCGCAGCTCAAAAGCGAGGTAATAAGGTTTAACTGTAAATACCTTTGTATTTATTTACAGTGTAACCCTTAACAATGCAACAGCAATTACTGCTAAGTGTTGCCTTTAGATAAGAGATACTGATAGGAAACTGTATTATCTTGAAAGCAAACTTTAGGCCTTAAATATCTGTAATCAAATAATCTTCTTCCCAAGTCTGACTGACAAGGCAGATTCTTTTAAGTTAATGAATTTATTGCATTTTGGTGGTTATTTACAAAGGGGGAAGGTGATCCCCATTGCCCATAGGTTCTTAATTGCAAATTGTCCAGAAGGTGAGATTCTTGATCTGACAAGACGTCAGTCTGTGCAGCGCTCATCTACTACCCTGGTAATATTTTTTTTTTTCCGATTTGAGGAAAAAGGAGGGATGGAAGGAGACCAAAAAAACCCCCAAACAACTATATAAGAAAAATTCTCCCACACAAACTCTTCCTAAAATAATTTCAGTCCGAGCAGTTAGGGCACTTCCAACATACCAGTAATGTCCCTAAAGGACAGGAGTAAAGCAGAGCTATAAAGGTGTAAGGGTAGACTGTACAAGCACCCTTTAATCCAACTACTTTTTTTTTTTTTCCCTGAAATAAAATAGTACTTTAAAAATATGTATTACAGAAGCGGCTTCACGGATGTGATTGCACGCATTGCTATCAATTCTACGAAGCAGTGATTTATATGCTTACATTATATTTAAGAATATACGTACTACAGAATATCTGGCATCTACTATACACTGTGGAGTTTAGAAACATATGCAATGCGTATATGAAGCTATAAATAAATACGTAATCCTTCTTTAAATATAGATACATATGTAAATCCTATATATAAATACATTTGAAATACACACAGAGATCGATAGCTCGATATATACACAGTTACACAAGGGCAGGAATCTAGTGCATGTACTTCTACCTCGGAGTTATCGCTTAATACATCCTTACATAGGCATATTATTTAAAAAGCCGTAACGTTGTCATACTACTGTGTATGGTCAAATGTTTCCAGGTCTTGCCCATTAATTGCTAAGAAAACGTGTTTGTTTATTTGCCAACTCAGAGCTGCCATGGGAAAGTATTTTTTTCCTAGCGGATAAGGCGAGCTGACTAAGTGGAACATATTGCAGAAGAGACTGAAAAGGGATTTTTCGACCTGGCAGTTCCTAAATGGTCTTTGGAATTTGTGCGGAGGGGAACGAGCTGTTCCAGCGACATAGTTAGTTATGAAATCCCTTTTCCCTCTCTTTCTTTCGCTCTCTAAATGCAAATATTAAAATATACAGACGTGTAAAGGATCATTCCAACTGAATGGTAATTTATTAATAAACAAACAATGCAATACCTTCAGAATATTTTCAACAAAAAAAAAAAAAAGAAAAATATTGATAGAATAAGATTAATACAGTTTCCCTTTTTATATATAGTGAAAAAATCAGCGTTTCAGTCAATTTTAACGTCACTTTTCAGGGAAGGGGGAAACACTTTCTGGCGTTTGGTCCGCAACATCCAACTACAAATTAAAAATAAATTACTATGTCGCAATTTACATTTTAAAACAAGTCCTTGTAAAAGAGGAAGGGGGGGGAAGAAGCTGGTGCTCTACGCTGGACTTTTCGCCCCCTTTTAAACACGGGGCATGACAATACCTGAAGGGATGGGGAAGGGGGGGGGGGGAAGTATTTCTCAAAGCAATTAAAAAAAAAACTTACGTGTTATTGGAGTAACACTGTCCTTTAACAAACCAAGACATGCTTTGGGGCTGTCTCTGTACAAAAGCTTTTCGCGTGCGCTCGCTTCCCTCCGCGGGCGCGGCGGGGGCCGGCGGCGCGGTGCTGCGCGGTGCTGCGCGGTGTCCCCGCGGTCTCCCCGCGGCGGGGCGCGCTCAGAACTTGCCGCAGTCGTAGACGAAGGCCCCGGAGGTGCGGTAGAGCGGCTGGCTGCCGGGGAAGGCCATCTGACAGCTGCCGCCGCCCCCCGCCCCGCCGCCACCGCCGCCGCCGCCCCCC
>JAYKAV010002810.1:2224929-2316974 GCA_035582835.1 Phoebastria nigripes
GGCCGCCCCGCCGGGCACCTGCCGGCGCCCTGCCCGCGCACGGCGGCTCCCCCGCGGAGCGGCCGCGCTCTCCCCTGGCCCACCTCGGGGGAAGAGGGATTTAAACAAAAACCCACCCAAACCCTTCCCGCCGCCTTTTTGCCGCCGTTGAGCTGCTGGAAGCGCGGCCACGCGGTGCCGATTCTGCGAGGCACAGGCTGTTGTTGGAGGTGAGCGCTAGCGCAACGCCAGCTCCATCCAGGCCATTATTTCCTTCGCTCTGCCAAGGAATGTCTTTATTGGTTGCCAGGTTTGCCAATAAAACTTGCGAATGAAAAAGTGTTGGTTTCCAGGAAAAGTACTTCTGCTTTTTAACCTCCCCCTTGCTGTCTAATTACTGATGTGTTCAACCTCCGAAGAACAGCTTCATAAAACTGTCTGGTAAATCCAGAGGCAGACGCCTTCGCACAGTTGTAGGGTTAGAGAGATGTGTAACTACACGCACACGCACACACACACATACATAACACACACACACGTGCTMATATATATGCATAGCTAGATGCATGCATGGTTTCCAGAGTTTTACAAGGCATTTATGGGCATTAAGTACAATCGCACCAAAGAACTAGTCTCCTTTAAGGTTCCTAGGAGCTATGGTAATACGAGTAATAAAACTTAAGATATCTGCATATGCACTTTTATGAAGCCACAAATGCTCTCTTTGCACAGTTATTTGCGCACTGCTGGAAGTCACCCATTATAGTTGTTTACATACAGAAAACAATGTCTCACTCTGCAAAAAGTAAAGTATAATAAAAAGAGGTGAAAGAACAGTTTAAAAAGTAGAGCTCTCAAGGTGTATCTGTTACTTTCCATAAAACACAGGGAATGCACAAAAGAGATGGATTTGTAAATGCGCCCTGTGTAACAAACACATGGAACTTGCAGCTGCAGGAGTCCCGTGGGCTATGACCCCAGGCAAGCCCCTCTTTCTAGTAGGGCTCTGTCCTCAAAACTAAGCAGTGTACTGTTTAAAGGTAAAAGAAGTCATCACTCAGTTCCTGAGTATGTTATCTCTGCAGTTTCCGATTCTTTCTCTCTCTCCTGCCTCCACAAGGTCACGTGCGGTACCATTTCTGCAAATCTAGAAACAGGCTGGTAGGCATGATTTGAAACAGAAAATTTGCACTGAAGCAGAAAAGAGCTCTGGCAGTACGTGTTTCAGTGTCCCTTCAAACAGAGTTCTTTGTTCTTGAAAACCAAATAAAAGCAAAGCTTTCGGTCATTCTTTTTTATTCAGGTGGCATTGGCCCCCTTCGCTCGACCATTGCGTGTTGGATGTGTGGCTCTGGCACACCACCTGCCCCACCGCACAGCTCATGCCCCGATTCCTGTCCCAGCGAGACCGGCTGGCCAACTGTGATGGCAACACGGCTAATGTTTGCGTGTGAGGATGGCACCAGCCAAGCCAAACAAGGTCAATTCCTCTATTTTGCAAAGCAGAAGAGATTGCAAGCCTATATCCAGTGCTAGGTGATCAATTTAGATGTGCTTCACTTGATAAGTACAAATACAGCTCTTTTAAGATGGCATAGCATGAAGGAAAAGACACTTGAGGGATTATTTTTAAAAATTAAGTTTTCTATTTAACTTGATAACCCCTAAGTACAGCCAGAGATTCTTAGCYGAGACTTACATTTAAAAATAATTGCACGTGTATAACTGTGGGGTATAAGTGTGGTTGGTTGGGTGGGTAGGCAGATACATAGCTTTCTTTTGATACACAATTTTTCCCTCAGAGTTGTGGACGCTGCAAACATTGAAACAGTAAGTTACAATCAGAACACTCGTGGTATGACACTTTGGTTGGTAGCTTCCCCCCCAGTTTAAACAGGCTGGCCAGGTAGCAGAAAACAGCATTTCCCTATTCACTGAAGCCTTCTGGAGAGCTGCAGTGCACTSCCTGCATGACGGGGAGGCCCACGGAGGTAGAACAAGGGTTTGCATGGGATGGAGACTGAAGCTACCGTAACCGTCCCTGTGGCAAGAACACCCACAGAAACAGGTAATTTGCCCCTCCCACACCAACTAACAGCCAGAAGCAAAAAATGTTAAAGTAACTTACATCATCGTTTGCCTGTATCATTACTAAGGAGGAACTGAAAGCTGTTTTATGAGGAGCAGACAGACAAGACTAGCTTGAGCTTGAGACACAAAAAACCCAAACCACTAAGATACCTGAAGGCATCCCAATTAAGTGATATTACCATCCCGATCAAGATGCAGTCATTGTTAGTAAGCATCCCTGATTCTTAGCAGAGATATTCCAATTAGGTAGATTTCCTGATTACGTGCACTTAAATTAAGTGGAGAGAACAGTGTGGAGGAAACATGGATGGCTTTTATAAGGGCCAGCTTCAGAGGGAGACTTTGTCACTTGCAACAGGGCGCAAGTGGAGTTCAGACCGCATAGCCCGAAAACACAGCAATGCCCCTTTGCCCCATGCTGAGCAACCATCTAACCTTGAAGGCATCCAGACTTGGTCGGTGCCTCCGTCTTTTACCTGCATGTTCCCCGGGCACCGTAGTTCTGCTGCTGGGCATGCCCRCAACCGCCTGAGTCAGAGCATCTTGGCACCTGTTTTCAGCCTAAATCCCAATGGGATCCAAAAAGTAGGCAGAGTGGCGTCTAAGTACCTGCAGGGGCTGATCCAACAGATAATGTCTTGGGCTTTGGGATAAATTTGAAAGGAAGGTCCTTATCAGCTCTGCACTGCATATCTCTGTATTTTACGGGTCTCAACTCCGGCCAGAGCCTCATGGATTTTGGATGGAGTGACTCGAGGTGACACGTTTTGGCAGTAGTCACACAACTTTTTATGCTATTGCCTCTCTCCTTGTTACTCAGGCCTTAAGCTTGAAGGTCTAAAGCACGGTTCTGGAGGAAAAAAATGCAGACAGCAAGACTTCCAAACACTGGCCCTTTTGAAAGCCCTGAGCTGAACCTGCCAAGTGTGCTGAGTGAAGAAGGAGAGAAGGGTATTAGGCTTACATCTAGCTTTGCTGTCCTTAATATTCACCATGGGCACAGCTACAACGGAAACAACTCTTCTGGTTAGGAGAGAGCTCTATGAAAAGAGGTTGCAGTGGACAGGGATGGCCTCCCTGGGCCATGGGAAGAGCTTTGTGTCTCTCCATGCACCTATTTCCCTCCAGAGACTGGGCTTGTCGTGCATCTACACACTGAATAAGGGAAGGAATGCGAGCCCTCCACCACACCTCTAGCTTTCAACATTTCCTGAGCCTGTTTGTCTATTTTGTTGTTTTTCTTTTTCCCTATGACTTTTGAGATTGTAATCTCAACAGGGTAGGGACTGCCTTGTGTTCTACATTTGTACAGTGTCTAGCTCCTGACTGTGCCCAGGATCTCAAGCTGATGTGCTAATAATGAATAGGCATAATTATTTTGGGGGATACTCTTCAAGGATTCATCTGGAACCGATTGGACTGGGGATAAAATAGACCATTTCCTTTGGAAGAGAAGGGCTTATGGTAACCACTCGATTAAAACAATCGTTCTCTGCAGAGGTGAACACAGGTGTTGCATTCAGTGGTGTTAATCACGGATTTGCATAGACTGAATAGTACATCATGTCCCTCTTTCTCCTAAATTTAGGGGAATGGCAGCAGCCATCTAAACCTCTTTGAAGAAAAAGATGACACGGAGTTTTCTTGCTGACCTGCAGCAAAGGTGTGCTCTTGAGGTGTGCCTGTTTTTCAATTTGCCTACCCATAGAAATTCCAAATGTAGTAGTTTCATGCAGTTATTTCGTCTCAGGGGTCTCTTGCATGTGCGTCATCCTGACCTTGCATGGCTGTATGGCATGCAGTAAATCAGTCCAGAAATTCATGTTTGAATTCATGTTTGAAATTCATGTTTGAATTTCTTCTTTTTTTTTTTTTTTTTTTTTTTCTTTTCATATTCTGCTTTCCCTTTCAAATGAGGCCAGATCCTCAAGCCATTAAGCTGAATTGCATCAGCTGTGGCTCTGGCTTGGAGAAATTAAAGGTGAGCACCTGTGCCAGCTCAGCACCACCATGGTGAATGAACTCACAGAAGTTAAGTCACTGGAGAGTGAGCAAGACTAGAGCTTGGATGATGCTGCTAGATTTCATGTATGTATATTACGTGCCAGGTAGCACCATGGGGTGGTGGTAGGGAAAACTGCTGCTTTGGGCAGCTCCAGCATTAAGATTGGTTTCTTACTCTGTTCAGTTTGAAAACTGTCCATCAGAAACTGCAGTGTGCAATGGTGGCATAGGGTTTTTTTGCAGAATTAAGTATGCTTGTTAACTCTTCAAAATAATGTTATTTCTTCCAGTGCATTTCCCATTGAAATGAATGGAAATGTTCCCATTGACTTTAGATTTCCTCCACCTCCTCCTTCTTAAAAGACTTAATCAAGCATGCTTAGTAGAAACCTATGAGAGCTGTCTAATGACTGGCTCGCTTTGCCCAGGGAAAAATGTAACTATAAACTGAAACACGATGCTGAAAACTAAGTTTAGTAGAAAGTGTTTAGTCTAGTGCTAGATGAATGATGGAAGCTTGTATTTGTGAATAATTTATTTGACAATTGGTGGGAAAAAAAATGACCAAATAAGTTCTTTGCTCGTTTTTCTTTGCCTGTCTACAAAACTGGCTGAACAATGCGCAAACAAATTGCTAATATTTATTCAGGAGCAAAGAGGTCAGCTTTTGTCAAAAGTGTTTTTAGCAGTGAGTTGGACTAGCACCAGATTAGTTTAATTTTCTTGTGTCCTCTGTGTAGTAAACAAAGGAAGTTGTTCTATTAGTTACTGAATTCACTGCGAATTTGCATCTCACCAGCAACACTTATATTCTATTGCAAATCCTGTGTTGTAAAGACTCTGCAAATACTGGAGCTTGGCTTTCACGCCCGCGGCCAACTTACTGAGATGTTAGAAACCTCACTGAGTTTCACTTTATAGCCCTTACAGCGAGTGCTGCCCACCTTCAGCCCCTTCTGAAAGGGACTTCTTCAAAGTAGTGGGCAGTGTTGTAGATGGCAGCTATGTACYGGCCTGAATGAGCAGAAGCGCCACTGCTAAAGAGAAGGTGTGTTTCATGATCAGGAAGGCTGCCATCTCCATATATGATGATGCAAATAGTTGCTGATTGCCAGACAGAAGCTGCTTATTAATTATTTTTCCTCTTGGTGAGAGAGGAAATACAGACAGACAGCAGAGTCTCTAAAGAGCTGTCTTTATTAGCTTGACCTGACAGCAGTACAGAGGTGTTTTGCTTGGGGACAAAATCCATGTTTTGCCTTGCAATTTAGTGAGCTTGTCTGCATCACCTCCTACACTTCCTCCTACAACCTTTCCCTTCCCCTGTGACACACCCAGGCTTCTCTCTTGCTAGTCCTTCATCCTCTGCTACCTTTCTACCTTCACCCATGCCACCAAATGAGCTGAAAAATGTTCTAAAATGAATACATGTTTTTAATGCTTTTCTGTCCTCCTCACCCCTTCAGAAAGACTACAGACAAATCTTCTGTCTGCACAAAAGACTGAAAGTACAAGAGCATGCCTCTTTCCACAAATGACCTCTCTGATCCCAAATTCAGTGCTATTGCTGTCAGTAGGTTTTAGATTAAGACAAGGACTTCTGTGTGSCTGGAACATAACTGTGGATTTGCACCGTGGGTTCCCAGAGAGGTGTCAGCCACCTTCAAGACCCATAGGAGTCAGGGGGAGCTGACTTGAACATCTCTTGAACTGGGTCCTGTCAGGTTGGTGCCTGCCCACGCCTCCTCCATACGCTATCGGCTGCAGCTGTTGCATGTGCTCATGCTTATCCTCTTTGAGAGGATAAGTTTTCAGGTGCTTACTTCACTTCAGTATTTTCTATTCAGGTGGGAACAGCCCACCCTTTTTGTGGCTTCACCTCTTCAGGGCTACCTCTGTGCGTGTGAGCACAGAAAGGGGAGGCAAGGTCGATCCTTCTAAGTGACGGTCACCTGCTCTTGCAGGAGTTGTGTTCCCCAGGCTTTCTTAGTTCCCATCTATTCCCAAAAGCTGCCTGACAGTGTGAAAGAGATGAGTCACASCATGATTTCTTCTTGGAGTGTGGGGCCTACCTGCTCCCTCATGCAGAGAGGTTCAAAGCTGGTCAGAGCTGTTGCAGGACAAGGGAGGGAGGGATCGATGAGACATGGAAACAGCAGGTCATAGGATTTCTTTTCAGGCCTAGCTTGGGCGAGCTCCCAGTGCACGTAGAGAAGCACTGTGTGATTAAATGCTACAGCCCTTGGCTGTACGTGCTGTGTCACAGAGCCCAGAGGCGCACAGAAACACTTAACTCCATGCCACAAACTGAAGCGGTCACTCGCAGCTTTGTCTTCAGACGTGACCCAAATTCAGCGCAACCTTGTTTGTGCTTGGCTACAGGAAGCCAGCTAGGTGTCAGCTTTGCTCCTGGCACAATTTGGAGCAGGTGCAAGGCAGTAATGAACTATATGCTGCTCTCACAACCTCCTTCTCTCACCTGTTTCTGAGAATAAAGAAGAATGGACTAAACCCAGGGGCTTTTACCCCGGCTACTCCCTCAGGCTCAGTGGTGGCAGTGCCAGGCAGACACTGCAGAGGAATCGTGCAATGTATGGGGAAACTGTGTTCAGGCTCATGCCTTTTTGCAGTGCTGGAAGGTCAGAAGGTGTCCTTAATAGAAAGAAGAGCCCAAACCCCTGGCTGCCCTGGCCTTATTCAAGGAGAGATCTCTCCTAAAGCCCCAAGTGTGAGCTGAATAAAACAGAAACATGGACTTCAGGATTTGATGCTTGTGGGGCTGCTTGTATGTTGTTTGTCTGAGCTGAGTTCTCGGGTGAGAGTGTTTCCTTCTGCGTGCTACTTGTAGGATCAAGCCCTGGTAAGCTGCTGAGAGTCACTGCTGCTCCTCCTGGAGCCAGAGGCAGCTCGGGGTGATCAGCGTGTATAGGAATAAGCTCTGACAGTGGAAGCCTGTTAAGAGCACAGTTTAATTTCACTGTGGTATGCAGCACTCCAAGAAAACTCCCAGACTCGGTCCTTTTCCTTCAAGCACAACCCCTTATCAAGGTCCTTGGCAGCAATTCACTTACAGAAAGGAGCAGCTGTCATGGTATTCCCACATACAAACACGGAAAAACAACCCCTCCCTACTTTTAGTGCAGCAATGTTATGTAGTAAGAATAATTACAATATTTAACACTTGTATCTGCGCTTTTAATCTTCAAAGCACTTAACGAGCACTAGCTACAGGTAATTGTAGCTGCAGAGTGATGTGGCCGTTTGCAAAAAGAGGAGAATCGTGTGCATGACTGCTCTAGTGGTCCTGCGCAGGGTGGGCACAGTGCAAATAGGACTGCAAAGGCTCAGTGACATGGGCTCTTTTGGCTGCCAGGGTTGATTTTTCCTTTAACTGATTGCTGCCCTCCTGCCAGAGGTTACTGACTTCTTGGGTCTGTTGGTGGAATTGCTCACCTTACAGTTTCCCAACCCATCTCAGTCCCAGTGAATCGGGTTAGGAAAGACCTATATGGCAAGCCATGTTAGCTGACCTGGCTTGTTTTGACTGGAATGGATGAGGGAGTGCTCAGATGAGCAGCTCAGCTGGCAGACCTGGGAAAGTGGTAACTCCTGGCAGATGGGCAGAAAAGAAGGTGACTGTAGAGAGGCTTGTAGGAGGGCTGTAGGAGGCAGCTGGCACAGGAGGTGTGCGTCTGACAAAGAGAGACGAGCCCATGCTGGTTCCTCCTCCTTTGGTTTGTCTCTCAGTCCTAAGGAACTTGGTATGGAAAGCCTCACTGTAAAAGGCATTATTTGTTTCCTTACCCTTCTTGCTGTACCCATGTGGCTCTTGGCTCGCACTGGAAAACTAGAAGAGGTAATGGAGAAATTAGTGCTGCTTTTAATGTTTTTGCTTTCAGATGGTTTTTGTGGGGAGGAAGGACAAAAGACAGCTCTTCAGTCTTTTTGTGAGGAGGAAGGACATAAGACAGCTGTTCAGTCCTACCATTTTTATGGCCATCCGTTATTGCCTCAATCTGCAAAATTGGCCATTTGCTCTTGCAACATAGCTGCTGCATTCTCTCGTTTTGCTTTCTTACCAAGTTTGCTCATCTGAAAATACTCGGGTAAAGCCTCTGTTCTTGCTTAGAGGAGGCAAATGAGATTAGTGGATGTGAAATGCATCATCAGAGTGTGCAGCTCTACAGGGTACCAGCTGCCCGCACCTGGAAAGCTAGAATATAGCCATACACAGGGCATCCTGACCATCCAGTTCAACTCCTTGCCTTCACAGGCAAAAAGGCTTTACACTTATTAATGGAAAGTGATCACACAGGCAAATGAAGGCTGTGTTGGTCTGGTCCCTTCCAACCTCAATGACTCTGTGAGTCTGTGTACTGACTGTACTGTTTAGATAAGTTTGAGGCCCACATACCTTGCAATTAGGTTTAGATTTGCTTTGTTTAAAATCAAACTGCTGGAACCTTTGTTTTAACTGGAAATCATGCTCTTATCTGTGCAGTATGAATGTCTGTCCTTCCTGCTCCATAAGAGGAAAATTAAGGTAATATATATTGTAAGGTAATAACAATACATTAACAGGAATTTGTTCATTCAAAGGGGTTAGCTCGGGTTCTGCTTTTATTTTAACTGTTCATGCACATTATCATTTTCCCCTTGAGGATTGTTTTGGGGAGAAAGATTGTGAAACTCTGAGCTAGTTCTCTCTTGTGCTGCAGCTTCGTTATTATGTGCATAACTCCAGAAAATGAAGTCTCTACTTCATGAAAATATGCCCCATAACAGTGTTGTCTCTGTCCCTTTGGTTAGTGATGTTTAGTCATATAATTCTTCCAGATTTCATTATTATGAATTGGGTAACATTTTTCTTTTAAGGACTCCACTCCTGAAATGAATTGATGAGATGAGAATCTTGCCGTTCTCTTAAAAAAACCTAAAAAGTTTCTAGACCTTGTCGTTACAGAGGAAAGCATCCCATGAATGTGAGTGTACCTCAGAAGCGAAGAAAAAAAGCTCTGGAAAGAAACACATGCACAAACCAACCTCTGAAGTTTAACCTTGTGACTCCTCCTTTTTGAGGCCTCAAAGATTGCAATTGGCAGTGCTGTTGAAGGGGTCAGCTCTCAAAGCCAGCTGCTTCCAGGAAAGCAATGCCCTGGGAGAAGGAACAAACCTAAGCTCGGTAACTCAGTCTCCTGCCTGTACGGTTTTGTGGCAGGACTGTCTGCGAGACCGGGGCGGGGGGGGGGGGAAAAACAACCCAAAACCTGAAATCCTCTCCCTTGCTCACGCAGTTCCAATTAAGTGCAATCAATTGCTCAATCAATCTTTTGCTCTTAATAAAGTCAGTTATCTTTTTCCTTCTAATTCCCCTCCAGGTTTTTTAGCAATTGTTCAGACAGACACAACAAGCAGCTTTTGTAAAGGAAGAGTGTAGGCGTTTCCTTTGACTGTTTTCACTTTCTGCCTATGATGATGTTATGCTCCGCACCCTCCCCAAATCCTAATCATATACAATGAGTGTGCTAGAAGCCCTTTTTTTTTTTTTTTTTTTTTTCTTTTTTTTTTTTATTTTTTTTTTTTTTTTTTTTTTTTTTTCCTTCCCAACTGGCATGGATTGAGTACCCTAATTTGACAGCAAAATGATGCCAAAATATTTCGGGGGGGAGAGTAGACATTTTGTCATCTTTGTGTTGCTGATGAGTCAGACCATTTAAACTAAGGAAAGGTTTAAAAAAGGGAAGGGAAATGCTCTCTGGCCTTATCTACTCCAACATTAATTTGGGTAGAAGGTAGGAGTGGAGGAAGTCTGAGTAAATCTCTTCCTCGTTCAAGTTGTCTTTAGATGGTTACTGTCGCCTGCAAGCCAAAAGAAGATGCATTAGGTTGTTGACCACCATTCAGTGACTGTGACAGAGAGGGAGAGGCCCCACGTATGCTCACCTTGGTTTTGTGTGTGTGCAAAAGCCACGTGTTGTTGACGTGCGTATGTAAAAAAGGTTAGCGCTGGCTTCAGTTGTATTGCTTTAATTCTCCTGCATTGCCATGTGGGAGGGAGACTATGTTGTACCTATACAAAGTATATTTATACCTGAATAAACCTGTCCCTGGTAGGTTTAACTCTCCTGGCTTAAAAACCAAACTGTCCTTAACTGACATGGTCACGCAACTGCAAAGATTATCCATGGGTCAGGCCATGTCTGGAAGCAGAACTGGTTGGTCCCATTCAAAGTGGATGAAAAGATTAGATTGAGCAGATACCAAGTAACTTAAGACAAAGGGGGGGGGAAAAAAGAGAGGTGTAGTCAGGAGACTTACGAGTGACCTGAATGGGAAGAAGAGGCAAGAGGGTGTGGTACTGCGGAAAGTGCCAGCAGCACAGTTGTTACTTAAACTTTACTTAAACTTGCCCGCATGTTGATTTTAGTGTAGGGACATCAAGTCAGGCCTATATGTTTAAAGGAAAAGAGAGGGGGAATGTCAAGAGAGTGGCGTTACCTCATTGTGAAATAAAAACAAACCGAGTTAGAGGGAAGCCTGGTGTCCTAGGGGAGCTGGTGGAAATCACATTACACAAGGGCACATTTGCACTGCAACAACTCCCGCTCCTGTCAACAAACTCAAGCCAGCCTCACGCTTGCCCGTGGTCTTGCGGGCACTGACTGCTTGTGCACCGGGCCAGCTTCTCCAGCAGGTTTTGCAGCCCGTAGTGGGCCCTGTGTTCCTGTGTTTACATTGCTATCAGTCCCCAAGTAAAGTGATTTGAAGCTAGCTCAGCTGGGCCTATCCTGCATGCAATTGCTGTGGTGCAGACGTGCCCTGGGAAGTTTAAAAGTGGGTAAAACCCAGACGAATAGGCTAAAGGTGGTAACAAGATAATGAGAGGGAAGTGCTACCCTACCTGATGGGCCATTTTCAACTCTATTTTTGAGGCTAACTCTGCCAGAAGGTGAAAAGGTGAGGAAAAAGTTTGCTTGTTTTATTTTCCAGCTGCTTCTGTCCCTGGTCAGAGCTTCCAGCTGGCTCAGTTGAAGGCAAATCCTCCAGCGTAGCTGAGAGGAAGGCTGCTCCAAATGATCCCAAATGACAGTGTCTCTGAGGTGCAAATGTGGCAGCGGAGACCACTTGGGTACTAAGATTTCTCATGAATGCCCCTTTGCTTGGCTTTAGGGATGGAGGAGCTGCTGTGCTGGTTGCAAGCCAGGAGGCTATCTCCTTGCACTGGGGTGATCCTCCCTTGGCTGGGTCTTCTGGCCTCAGGGCTGTTTGTATTGTGAGGATGGCACAAAGCAGCCTTACTTCAGGGAAGAATTGGGGCCCGGGCCTTATCTCGCTTTGATTATATTAAATAATCTATCTGTCTGCCACATTATTTACATAACTCTTATTTAAATAGTTTTACATTAGACACACTGAATCATGAGACTGAAAGTCTAGACGATGCTTGCTAGGCTCAGCCTGCCTTTAACCCTCCCGTGTTGCCATTTTTCTTGTCTCTCCCTTCAGGATTACCCTGCTCTGCGCTCTGCATTTGGTGCACGCAGGACATATGAAGTGCCTGATGGTCCCAGGACTTAAGAGTGAGCAAACTTAAATTGCTGAGGAGAGAGAGCGAGAGCACAGAGGGCAGAAATAGGGGAGGGGGAGAAGAAGGCAGGGAGGAGGGAGATGGCTGTGAGTTGTTTGTCTGGTTTTACTAGGTCAGCTCTGAGTGAGGCTGCAGGGCAAATGGCTTTGGACAGACAAACTTAGGAAAGGACTTTACTCCCGGAGCTTGCCTTCTGGCAGGCGCTGCCCTGGAAAGCTGCTATAGGAGATAATTCATTTCAGGAAGAGCAGAAGAAGGAGGTATAGAGTTACCTCCTGCTAAGTGGGCTTATAGGCACAGGCTGGAAGCTGGGAATTGGGAGAGAGCAAATGGAATAAAAAAGATATTTGTCATTTTAGAGGAAAGCCAAGAAAGCCCATTCATTTCCCTAGGTTCTCCCCACTCCTCTAAAAATGCATTATAAATTACTAATAATTCATAAAAGGCTTGTGTTATGGCATGCTTGACAAATTCATCTGTCTCTCCTTCTGAAGGCACATTCCAGGTTTTATGCCTCGCTGTCACAAGCCTTGTTGTTATGATTTCATTATATATTGATTTTGATATATGTTTCCTGCGATACTGTGTGCACTGGAACCGAATCTCTGCTTTGGAAGAAAAGGGGCCCGAGGCTTCTGGTTCCTCATCTTTCGCCTCCCCATGAAAAAAGTTTGTCAAGGGTTGCTCCAAACCTGCCTGCTGCTTCCAGAGGGCTTCGGGATGGCAAGGCTGAGATGGAGCAGCACTTCCACCTAGTGGTCTGCAAAAAGTAAGGCAAGTGCTTCAACCTGGGGACTTCCAAGTCACGCAACAAAAGCGTGGAGCCGACTTCCGAAACTGTGTTTCTTGCCCTAAGATGTAGCAATGGATTATTCATATCCCAGAAATAATAACACAATAATCCGTTTTTTTCTATTTTCAAGTAAATTCTTGGACTTAGTTCAGTGGGCATCGATGCAATTTGCCAGACCAGAAGTTCAGGGATCCCATGACAGCAAGGTGAAGCAGAGAAGAAGATCATGCATTCCTAAATTGAAAAGCAATGCAACGCAGCACTGTGCTATGCTTACAAAGTGCTCTGCACCTGTGTATGCATCCCGAAGTATTTCACACTGATCCGTATTTTCACCCTTAGTTTCCAGATGGAGGAAACAAGGTATGAGGGGGTATGGCAGATACTTTAACAAATAGCATCTGTTTTGAACCGTAATTTTTGGGTGCTGCATGTAGACACTGTTCTCCAGAGAAGCTGAACAGTTAACTGAAGTTGGTAAGGATTTAGAACGCATATGGATCCAGCACAGCAGGATCTTGGTCTGCAGGATACTGTTCCAGTGCAGATAAATAACCACCGCAGCAACAGTACAGTATAATGCAATACCAGAGGAACCTTAGACCCTCTGAAAACCAGACCTAGTGTCTCAAGCCAAGCTCTCAGAGAACTGACACCTTTGAGATGAGCAGATACTTCTGAACAAGTTAGAGGGGCCAAGCTGAGAATAACTCAGTGGGGTTAAATCACATCGGCGTGCCTGTCGGTAGCACAAGCCCTGTAAACTTCTAAGGGGAAGGCCCAGGTTTGCTGTCTCCTACTGCCATTGCCAAGCTGAGCTGCCTCCTTTCAGCAGCTAGCTGTTGTGAAAGAGGAACTTGCTGTTCTGCAAGGGCTGTTTCCCAACAAGGAGGCTCAAAGGGTGGAATTGTTATTGTGGAGACTGGGGAATTACATACACACATAGGCACACACACAAACACACACGCATACCCACACCCCCCTCTGATTCCTGCGAAGGGAAGTTGTAAGTTCAAAAGTGAGGATCAGAGCAACTGAGGTGATTCTGCCGTGAACGGCAGTACGTGATTGACATCTCTGGGCTGATTCAACATCCAGGCATGATACGAGGTGTGCTTAAGTTATTTTAAGATGCTGTGGCCTGCCTTAGGGTATCCTGAAATTCTGACACCCTGCCAAATAGATTTGACTCCCTGGGGGAGGGGGTGATTTTCTGATAGCCACACCCTCCTGATTGGCTGCCCAAATGCAATTATATTAAAAAAAGTCTTTATTGACAGAGAAAATTTAATAATTTGTACTGGAGGAACACACAGGTCATTGTTCCTCTTCTGCCGTGTGACTCATCCGGATCAAACTGTCTGTTTAGTGTATCTACTAATGCAGCAACTTGGAAAAGCTAACCCATAAGTGCTTCTTTTGTTTCCTAAAAAACAATCGCTGGGTGCCTCTTGAAACTTTTCAATTTTTTTTTAAGCCTGCCGTGTTTTGGAACGAGAAGAGCACAGGCACTTTCTTGGCAAATCTTCCATAACCTTTTCTGTTCCACCCTTAGACAGTACCTTCTTTTACTGGGCTTGCAACAGAAGTGCTTTACACCTCTGAAGAGAGGAAACCTTAACGACATGCCTGTGAGGCGAGGGAGTCTGAAGGCTAGCATAATGTCACGCCTTATCATTACATCGGGTCCGAAATATGCTCCTGAGGTCCGGACCCCGAGCGTGACCTCCCTTGACCCGATCCATCAGCACTCAGTAGTGATCTTCCTGGGACAGGAGCAAGATGTGAGCCTTTACCCTGGGCACCCCCTTTCCTCCCAGAAATACATGCAACGTATTGTGCCATTGAGGTGGCTGCGGTGTCAGGGTAGGAGCTGCGTGGATGCAGATCCACCCCTGCTGCTCTTCTCTGCCCATCCGCCTGTTGCACAAGTGAGCAGCACCAAGCAGGGAGTTTGCAAGAGCACGTTGCCTCCCCCAGCCGCCCCCCTTGTGCAGCTGCCTGCGTCCTGCCCCTTTGGCACAGCAGAATTGCCCCATGTGCAATGCAGCTGGAGAGGGCTCTGCCCGCAGAGGAAGCACGAAGTTCCTTCATCCCTAAATGCAGGAACATTTCTGAGTGCTTTTTCCCTTGGGTTTTTTGGTGGTTTTTTTTTCTTTTTTTAACCACCTTAAATGGTGGCTGACTGTTAGCTCCTAAGTTCTTTTAGATGAGGTATTAATCAGAAGTAAGCTAATATGCAAATAAATATATTACCCCCAATTAGAAAAAAAGGACTTTGGAGAATGCACTTATCTCAATACTGCTTGGGTAGTTGAAGCAGCTGCAAGAAAGCTAATAGCAGGGTTGAAACCAGACTTGCCAGCAATTTCATTCTTGGCCAGACAGTCAATTTTTTCATGCTTTTGTCTGGCTGTCTCTCTGTAGGGCTGCACAAGGAGAGCAGTTTTACTTTCTTTCGTTATTATACGTATATTTTTCTGCTGAATTCATCTATGACTGCCATAATAACTCAGTGGCACTCTGTTTCCAAGGAAGCTTGAGTGACTGAATAATGAAGATGAATCGGGATTCCAGAAAAAAAAGAAAATTCTTCTTTTCCGTGCAGCCCAAACCCAATAATCTGCTTTTGCCAACCTGTCCCTATGAAAAAAAAAAAAAGAGGCATTCATTTGTACCGCCTCATTTTCCTCTGCGTACAGTGAAAGCATTTTTTGTTGCAATCTGTCACCCTCATGTGCACTCTCTAAATAGCTTGTGCCCCCTTCTACTCCAGGCAGTACGGAGAACAGTTATTTTTAATAGGAACTCATTTAACATACCTATGTGTTGGTGTGTAGCAGAGGTCACACTCTCTGGACTTCGTTTCAGCTGGGATCCTCCTCTGGACAAAGGTGATGTGTCTTAGAGCGTCTTTGGCTTGGCAGGAACGTTTATTAAAATACCACAAGTTCAGACAATGCTGGTTACGAGGAGTGCACAGTGCGCTATATGTGGGAGGACTGGCGCAGAGTTTCCAGTAAAAATGAAGTGACTTAGAAAACTTCTTCACCCTGGCACATCCCAGGGAGCGTATTCTGTGTCTGTGTGTCTGGTGGAGCCTGCTCGCACTCGGTGCACAATGTGTGCTTGTACATGTCTCACAGAAAATCTTGGGAATCGTTTAGCTCCTCACTCGCACACAGCACAGGTTTCAAAGTGTCCCAAAGAGTATTCTTTTGTGTCCAATGAAAGCCTGTCTCAGATTTTAAACATAGCAGGGGCCAGAGTTTCAGCTGCTGTAAATCAGTGGAGTTCCAGGGAAGCTGGTGGGGCTCCGCCAATTTACGCCGGCTGAAAGTTTGGCCCTCGACTATCCCCGATACTCTGCCCTGAAGATGTGGGCAGCATGGGCAGGAGGCAGCGCCCCGCGTAATGACAGCCTGTGGAGCTGTAGCACAATGCCCGCAGTGAGCCGCGGAGCTAATGCAATGCGGTTTCATCATCCGTCCAGGCAATATGAGGACACTGATATTGCAAGACAATTTCAGGCTGTTGCCACAAGCTATTTTGCATCTCTTAGAGACTTCAGCTGTCACAGGAGCGGCGGTCTCTTCTCAGCCTTCCTCGTTGGTGGTGAAAGGAGAGGCTGTTTCTTATTCCCTCTTTCTCTGACCTCTCTGCATTTTGCAGGATGGGGAGGGTTTCCCCTAGCTTTTGTTTGGGTTTTTTTGTCAGTGCTACCTTTGAGCTCCAGTTAAGCTCAGGGACTTTTTGTGATCCTGGCAGCAGATCCCAAACAGTAAATGAGGGGCTTGAAGAAGAACTGCCTCAGAAGGTGGAAGTTGATGGCTTCAAAGGATCGAAGGCACTTCGCACCAGCTGACTCTCCAGTCCTGTCCTTTTCAGTAATCCCGTGGGACCTGATTTCATGGCTGAACCCCTTTAGCTTTTGCTCTTGTCATCTTTGAATTCACTGTTTGACTGATAGTTCAAAGTATGTATCAAATTTGGTTTGAGGTAAAAAAAAATTGAGACGTTAAAGAAAAGGAGGAAAGTACTTTCAACTTCATTTCTTAAACCCAGCAGTATAAGATTTTTTTAACTTCATAGCCCCTTGAAGGTCATCCTCCAACTCGGTCAAGTCTACAGATAATGTACCTAGTGAAAAGTTAATGGAGCTACGCTCATTTGTATCTGCTGACCCAGTGGCTTGCCAATTTTTTTTCTCCTGTTTTTGATCCATAAAACCCTAACTGGGTTGGGATCTGACAGCCTGAGAGAGCACACTTGACTTGTCAAGGCAGTTTTGCTGCTGATAGTGCTCAGCGTACAAAGTTACAGTACTCTGGTTTTCACCTGCACACCTGCCTTCCCCTACATCTAAGAGTGAAAAAGAGTCCAGGGAAGGCTGGAGTCAGGAGACCGATGCCAAAGGTTTAAGAAGACACAACTTTGCCACAGAAAGCTGTGATTTCAGTTTAGATTAGGTGTTCATCTGTGCTCCAGTGCCCACCTTTTGATAATGCTTTCCTATCTCTTGAGACCAGTGTAAGGACAAAATACAGTCATGTTTGTGAGCTGCTCAGAAGTCAGGGTGACTAGTCTGTGGTTATAAAATATTGCCTACTTTTGGTTGTGTCTTAAGGCTCCAGGTGACTTTTTCCCTCAGTTAAGTGTCTATGGGACAGGACACAAACATGTGAGTCTGAGAACTCAGACCTTCTGCCCCTGCCTGCTATTGAAGCCAAAGAAAACTCTGAGTGAGGCTGTGGGTACAAGTGCTATTTTCATCTGGGATGTGCATTCCTTAAGTACTTTGAAAATCCCATTCTGTGCCTGAGTCAGCAATGCAGTGTTTGGCCCACAGCGAGGTACCTACTCACTGATCCTTTTGCCAGCAGCAAGCAGACAAACCCAAACCTTTCAGTCTGGGCTGTGATTTCACTGATGTCATGTTAGTCTGAAATACAGATGAATATGACTCTGTTTTGAATACCAAGTTGTCTTCCAGCACCTCAAGATGTACATTCATCTTCAACAAGATTGGAGGATTTCAGTGGTTAGGAGTACTGTGGGATTCCCTTTTTCCATTTATGCCAGTTATATTGGCAATAATGGTGGATAAAGGCAGGCAAACAGGGTCCTGGCACCACAGTTACCACTTTCCTGAGCTTATAAGCTAGGTAAATGATGGGGATATTCTGAGCTGTAAACAGTGTGATAGCGATAAATGGCAGATGAGTGGGCGGGTAGATTTATTGTAGGGGGAGAGAAGTGGCAGAGCCCCACCTGTAGCATGGGCACTTTAGTTCACACTTACATCAGCCACTTTCCTCTCTGAGGTGTGAGCTCAGCTCAAGGAGAATGTTTGGAAATAAATGTGGGAGGAGAGAAGACAGATCTGTAAGGCGCCACTTTGAGGTCTCAGGCTTGCTCATCTTCCCTTTTTCTCTTTCTCTAGGTCTCTTAAAAGAGGTTACATCCCTTGCCCCCATTGCCACTGCCTCCGGGTGCCTCGCTTTCCCTGCCAGGCTGAGCAGATGCTGGGGCTGCTGTGAGCAACCTGAGGAAGGTTGCTCAGGTGGTGGGAGAGAAGGTAAGAAGCATCTCTAAAAAGCCAGAGGAGGGTCTGAAGAGTAGCAAAAGGGATGTGGGAGAGCGACAGGGTTCAGGCATGCCTGCCTGCCCTGCACCTCCTCCCCTTGCAGCCTCCACCCACAGGTGGTGGAAAGGTGCAGGAGGTGGTGCCCCAGGCAAGCTGTCCTCCAGCTGGGGAGGGCAGATCCTCAAGGCTGGGCTGAGAAGGACTTAGTGAGGGAAGAACATTTGCCTGGAGATATTCAGAACTGGACAAGGCTCTGAGCACCTGGATCTGATTTTGAAGTCACCTCTGCCTTGAGTGTGGACTTGGACTAGAGATCTCCATAGGTCCCTTCCAGCTGAAGTTGTTCTGTGACTTGTCTTCTTTTCCACTTAATCTTTGACTGTGAAAATCAAGTTCTGAGGTTAAATCAGAGTCTGTGTTTGGAGCTGGCGAGTAACAGTACACTTTTTTTTTTTTGCCCTGAAGCTATAGCTGGAGGGAACGCACCTAATTCAGTCAGCTTTGTCTTTTAATGTCTGCATTTTACACAAGGCACATGCATTTCATTCCTTGCTTAGCATCTGTTCCAAAGCTATTGCTCTGTGTTTATAACTAGAATGCTCAGCAAAGAGCTGCATCTGTGGGAGATGTTGCCATTTTCAACTGCATATTGCTATCTACTTTCCGAAGGTCCCTCTCAATCTCCTGGAAGATTTGCTTAAGTAAAAGCTCCCTGAACCGTTTCAGTCAAAATGGATTGATTTAGCCAAGCCCTGCAATTTAAATCATTTGAGCTACTCACGTGCAATGTGCTAAGGATGGCCGAGGACTCCCTTGAGCTGAAAGGACAGTAAGACAGTAACTTTTGGCAGTGACATGTAGGTAAGGGGGCTGGAGATTGCACCCTTTGTGGATGTCACAGCTGGGGCTGGAAGAGGATATTTGGCTAGGATGGCTGTAAAGTCAGACACAGTAATGGGCCTACTGCTCCTCTTGTGATACTACTTTTATACTGGTAGACAGCTCTGATGTTGAAAGAATCACTCCTGAATTACAATGAAGTGAGGAGGATGAGGGCAGTCATTCTCATCTGCCATGTATTTTGTTCCATATAACTCTGCAGGCCTCAGAGGGAAGCTTTTTGTCCTTAAAATATATATCCAAAGCTGCATTCAGCTGCTTTTAAACTTCCATGTGGATTGGGAAGCAAATTCTGAATGTCATTTGCCGAAGTGTGTTATTAAAAACAACATGTTTACGCTGAGAACGATCCGTGGGTGAAGCAGTCTTGAAGAATCTGAGCAAACTTCAGAAGTAACCTTAAGACTGAAGAAATTCCACTGATGAAAGTAATCAAGTATATTTTCCTACCTATCCCAAGCAGCCTGGATAAAGGCAAATGTGCTGATTGGTCTCAGCTCACCTTGGGGAGATCAAGTGAGAAGGAAATATTCAGTATGTACCTTTCCACCTTCCCACACAGAGGATGAAATCCAAACCTTTTTTAGCTTTGTGGTTGCCACATTCTGGGACACTGTTGTATCATTAGTCACATGGGGAAAAGACAGATGCCGAGACTGAGTCTATACTAGTAAATTCAAGCATGCCTGGCAGCCTTCCTTGGCCCTGGAAGATGATTGTCTGTGCTAGTAAACTGCTAGCACATTCTCTGGCATGAACATGGCCCACCGCAACTGACACTCTCTCTGAACAATTTTTGGGCCTGGTCTGGCAACTGGAGTGTGCCAGGGACCATACCCAGTAGGCAGTTTGCTTGCTGCCACCTCGTTTAGGACAGTAGTTCACTAGCAGACTGTTCTCCGCCAGCTGGCCTGGATGTTTGGTCCTAATGCAATAATGGTCTAGTTTACTGGTAGGGGTATAGCCTGACTATAACCCAGCATGGGGTGTGCATGTGCCATACTGGAAGTCAGCATGGAGCATGTTAGCTATTCAATGGCTCATGCAGATATGTCAGTAAAACTCCTGGACTTTCATGCTATGTTACCTTGGAGGAGAGAGAGGTCGGACAATGGGAGCAAATTCTGCCATGGTGGGTCTTGGGAACACACTTAACAGGGGGAGGGTAGAGGTGCCCAAAGCCCCAGTGTGTTCGGTTGGCCCTTGCCAACCTAGGATCCTTGCAAATGAGCCCAGATCCTGCCCGACTCACAGAATGATGAGAAGGAAAAATCACAAAGGGAGGGAGTTTTCCATGGTGCTATCTCATTCCTAGAGGTTTTCCTATAGGCAAGGGCAGAGCTGGGATACTTTGCCCATGACACCAACTTGGAGGCTTGACTGTGCCATCCTTGCTTAAGCACCTTGGGGCAAGTTGTTGAGAATATCTACCTAATGAGGCTAAGCTCAAGACTTCTGTCCAAAATGTGCTGAGGCACTTGTATCATGCCTTGACCCTCACGGCTGTGTTCCTAAGTTTTGACGTGGTTTTTGTACTTTCATCATCTTAACGTCTCTGGAATTGTATTGCTATATCTACTGTACAGAGTATCTTTGGGGCTGGAAGATAAAAAAAACCTGTAGTATTCAGAGATGTGTTGGTTTCCAGGTAGAGCTCAGCTGAGGGTGAAATGAATGTCTGGGACAAGGATACGAGTGTGTTACGGAGGAAAGGAGACATCGTCATTACTTTTGTCATGCAGACACAGAGAGCAGAAGGGAAAAGACCAGGATGTGCTCAGGGCTTGTGCTAGAGGCAGGGAGCCTGTGTGAGGCTGGAAGAAGAGGCAAAGGGAGTGAGCATGGGACAGGAGCCACTGCAGTATTGACACTGGAAATGGAGGACTGGGAAGCCAGGCTGAATATGAGAGAGGGGCTATGAGCTGGTGGTGGGGAGCCAGAGACAAATGGTAGGCTGCAGCCAGAGTAAGGAAGTTTCGTAGGCAATTTATGGCTCAGACATTCATTTGATGTCTCTCTGGTGGCCTTCAAGCTGGGTATGGGACAGGGTCCATTTCCTGTGCATACCAGCTGTGATGTGCTGGGTTCTCCCCAGCTAAGCAGTGGCTTACAACGCTCGCTGCCTCTCACCCAACATCTGCAGGTCTCTGGGACCTTGCAATAGCTCGTAGTGCAAGAGCTCACAGCGCTGAGGAAAGCTTTTCCAGCAGGGAGGCTTAATTCTGCATCCAGCACTTACACAGCCCAGTCCGTAATGCACACGGACTCCGCCATGAATTGACGCTCCTGAGATATCTTGTCATGCGTGACAGCTACCTTTGTCTAGCTATCTCTTCTTTTGCACATGTAAATAAATCTGGGTTGCAGTAAACTGTACTTTACGTACAGTGCAGTAAACCATAATTTATGTACACAATAAAGCAGCACAGAGCATTGCAGATGACTTGTGGTCATTAAGCAGTTGAACTTAATTCTTCTCATTAGGCTAAAGGGGCAAACTGTACATGCAATAGTCTTTTCAGTCTTTCCATCATCTGTGTTGTTTTCCTGTTCAGTTGTAGGCACTTTTCTCCTGCTGCGATCTCCATGTCTCTATGAATTTCTACAGCATTCAAAATACTGTATAAAGAATAGCCAATCCATTTTCTGGGTGCAAGATATTACCATTGTCCTTCTGTGCAAAGTATCTTCCAAGGTAGCATTAGGTTATCCAGACGTGATAAGAAAACAGTCTGCTTGCTGACATATTGTAATTATAATTTTGCATCATTTGGATAATGCTTGTCTAATTCTCAAATCGTTGTAAATTGATTTCCATTTTCCCTATAAACTCCTTGTTTTCCCTCTTCTCCCCCAGTCTTGGTGTCAACTGTTAATATAATTAATGTTTTTTTCTACTTCTGCTTCCAGATAACTGCTGAAAATGTTAAACAAACCAGAGCTCTGGCAGGACCCCGCTAGACGCTTCATCCAAACATATCATCTTACAACTCTGATAAAAGGATCTGTTGGATTTTCTTTCAGATGAGATAGTACATTTGTATTCATTGCAATCAATGTTAATGTGAGTAGAAAGCACTGAGATCTAAATTAGGTAGATAAGTCGTTACAATGAGGCTATTTTCAAGAAAGAGCAGTATGAAAAATGGAGAGCCATGGACAATTTGCATTGAGTGCGGACTTTATTTCGTGCTGGGTGGCGCTAACCCAGTGTGTGTTTGCAAGTTATTGAGTAACAGGCGGTAGGAACTGTTGGACTGTGAAGATTCTTGTATTGCCCTATTTATTGGTAGAGGGCTGGAGAGAATTGCTCCGAGACATCTCTTCCTGGGCTGACTGGTACATGCAGAAGAAAAAGGGGAATGAGAAGAACAATACCCATTTGCCCCCTCATGAAATTTGGATACAGGCTTTTATTTGGGTTTCTTTTTGACTTTCCCAAACATCTTCAATTGGCATATTTTCCACTGCCATTTAAAAATACTGCTTTGTAATAATAAGATTCATAAAAAGAATAAACAAGACAATAAAAATATATTAAACAAATAAATCTGATGGATTAAAAAAAGTGAGGCAGTGCCCACACACTGTCTTCACCTCGCAGTTCAAAGCCACTGCCGAGTGCCTCAGCACGCTGCTCGAGTGGAAGTCACGAAGAGCACAGATTGCTTGGCAGGGCATCCGCGAACAGAGGCTTGTCTCTCAAAGGACTGCAAGTTTGGCCCTCAAGTACTGCTTTCTCCTTGTAGGTCTCCCTGCGTTTTGCCTGCTGGCAGGCAAGCTGCCTTTCGTTAGTGCCTCCGTTCCCGTCTAATTGTGTCCCTTGCTTTGGGCCTGATCCAAGGCCAACGGGGAGACTTTCGCTGGCTCCAGTCAGCTTTTGGAGCAGCCTCTTTGAAGGGAAATGCTGGCAAAAAGGCCATGCGGAGAGCTATGAAGTGCTCATGCATGTTCTCTTTGAGCTTAACGGTGCTCTGCGCTCTGAAGTGTTCATGTATGAGTATAGGGTAAAAAAGAAAAAAAAAAAAGAAGAAAGTGCTAAGCCAGGAGAAAGAGGGCAGGGGAACCTGATCCTGCATGAACTGGAGTGCAGCTGCATAGCCTTGAGCGTTATTGTGCATAGTAGCAAAAGTGAGGCCCAAAAGGGGAACGCTTAACTAAGTACCTCACCAGCACTACAAGATGCTTACACTCATGTCTCTTCAGACATGCCTGCTGTGAGGCTGGGTGGGAGTATTAAGGGATCCTGAGATTTAACGCTTTATGGTGAAAAGGACCAAAACAAGCGTTTAACTTGCACCTGCACATGAGCCCCTGCTGGGACTGGCATGAATACATTCTTAGCATGTGTGATGCTGCGTGGCCATGGCTTTTCACAGGCCAGTGGATATTTTCTAGGCTGGCAAACTCGGTGTTTCTTGAGTAGTGGGGGTGATAAACAACCTGAATTGCATTAAATGAAAAAGGCATTCCAAAAGCAGATACAGAGAGAGAAGGGCACACTAAAGTCAAGTAACATGCTAGAAAAATACTTCTTCTGTACCATCAGCAGTGATGGAAAGAAGCAAGAGCTGAATGTGACTGGACAGTAAATATTATGGAATCAGTATTAGTGATCTGAGAATTTGTACGGAGCCAAAAGATTTCAGTAACGTGACAAGCAGGAACATTTTTCCTCAAGCGCAGTTCAGGAATTTGAATTGCTGTTCAGGGATGCTGTCTAACATTTTGCTCCTTTTCAAAGTAGGAGGTGCAGCTACATACCGATGCAGAAAGAGAAGGGTGAAACACATCGGCAAGTAGGATCCCTGCATCAGACTTACGATGTATCTGGGTGTGCCAGGGCCGAGCACGGGGTACATCTCTATTTGTTGCTGCCTCCCAGTAAAGAGCACCTCTCTGCAAATATTAACCAGGGCCTCAGTAATGGACCCAGGACAGGAATTTTGAAAAGCATGGCATATCTGAGAGGTGAAAGAAATTTGCTCCTGGGCTGAACCTAAACTGGAGTTTTCCCATTCTGGGTTCAAGAAACCCAGCTGGGACGCTTGAAGGCAGCTGTCATGGACGGCAGGAAAAGTGAACTTCCTTTCCCTAGACCCAGGGCTCACATGGTCCTTAGCCCAAGGGTATAATGAAAACTGGAGGAACTGCACTGACAAACGTGATGATGTGGCAGGTTTCCCTGACTAAGAAACATTTGACTGTGAATGAGCTCCATGGGGAACCCAGAGTTAGGCTCCACAGAAAATGAGAGGAAAGTCAAGCAAATATGGAAAGGAGAGGTAAAGAAATAGCTAAAGATAGTATCTAAAAGAGGGAGGAAAAAATACAAGTATTAAGTCAAGGGGAAGAAAAATGAATGAAGACCTGGAAAGGAAAGAACCCGGAATTAATGGTTACTCTCGGGTGCTGTCATTTTATTTCATTTTCAGTCATTTTCAGTCAATTTACTTAATGCTGAACTGGCCATCTAGTGAAAATGTATAGCTTTTTGGGATTTTTTTTTAATATTAACCTATGTTTGAAATTGATATTAAGAGACTGACATGTTTTGTTGGCTCTGTTATTTGGATGCTTATATTCGACACATTCCTTCAGGCATTGTTTTGTCAGTGGTCATTAGGGTAATGTTTTCATGGCGTGTGTGTGTGTGTGTGTGTGTGTGTGAGCCAGGGAGGAGGAAGAGGAGAAAGTGCAGCTTTTCCCAAATGGGGGTCATGACCCACAAGCTTAGTAGGTCAGAGTTGAGGATTTAAAAAAAAAAAAAAAAAGAATTTTAATTTCCTTTCTTCCATGGGATGGGGACTGAATGAAAGTGCGACAGGCACACAATCTGCTGGCTGCCCTGGATTTTCCTATTTTCAGGAGGTTTTTTTTTTTACCATCTATGCTGAAATGAAAAATGTGAATGCTGGTAGCTCATTAGGGTTTAGGAAATGAGATGCAGATATTTTTCCCAATGCCAAGGGTCTTTATAGGGCAAACAGTTTGCTCCTTGACACATGCTTCTAGGCTGCTGCTGTGCCACACGGTAGCCCAGTGCTGGCAACTTTATCATGTCTTTGCTGCGCAGCACAGGTGCCTTGGTTATTAACTGCACTGTGCTGGCACAAGAAGGACAACTGCACGAAGGCTTCTGCTTTAAAACCAGGTAAAGTCCCCGCAGCTTGAGCAGAGGAAGAACCTCTTAGAGCTCTGGTGGTAACGAGGGCAGTAGGGGCTTCCCAAAACCAGGGAGAGACACGCACACGTGTGCGAGTCCGTCTGGCAGCCAGAGGGCAATTGCCATACGTGCCCCAGCCATTGCCTTCCCCATGCTACTTGCTCCAGAAAATTCTGGTGGTTTTAACAAACGCAGATTTCATATGTTTGAAGTGAGGATTGAATCAAAGATCTGGGGGCTGGGCATTAAAAATATTGTTGTTTGGATTGCCTAGATAAGGGTTCAGTTGCTTATTTCTGGCACAACACTAAGCTTGCTGGAGAAAGCTAGCACAACCTCTGAGCCTGGGAGAAGAGATGCGGTGGTTGTTTGTTTGTTCAGAAGTATGTATGCAGCTTCCAAGAAAGCCAGCAGGGCTGCACATGTGTATCTGCAGGGAAGAATTCTCATCTCCTGTGTAAAACACATCCTTCTTATTACACATTCTCCAGAGAGACAATCCACTGTTCCCTATCCATCAAAATGTTTTGTGCTAAGCGGTGTGAAACGGTCTGATGAATGGCACGTGATTTAAAACTTCAGTTGAAAACTGATGGCTATTCCAACCAGGCAGCAGTCTACATCAGATACTGATGCAGGACATAAGCTTCTGACCCCTCTAATAAATATGAAAGGGCCGGGCAGTATGCCGGCCATGATGTGCGAGCCAGCAGAGTGACTGGAGCTTGTGGGTCACACCTCATGCCAGCCTCGGCAGCCGGGCGTTGGGTCCCACCATGAAGCCAAGTCTGCAGATCTGAAGAGCCCTTTTCTGGGCTGACCGGTGGATAATGTGGAAAAGGGGTGCAGTGGGACCGGTTTAGTGCTTCACATATATATTGAGGAAATCCACACCTCCTTGTGCAAATAGATAGCTACATTAGACAGACTTGATGGTGGCTGGGTCCTTCACTGTAGGGGGGTGCTGCAAAAGTTTTGCCTAAACTTCCCCCAGCCCGCCCCCCCCCCCCGTTTGGATTTATTTAACTGATGCAAACCTCAATGACACCTTGAGTGAGGTTTAAGCGATTGTGCCTTACTTTGCATTGCAATGGCGTGGAAGCACCACGTTGCTGTGACTCAGCAGAAGGGAGCGGACCTTTTCCCTGAGAGGCAGTAACCTCCACCTGAGATGTGGTATCTTTTTTATCTGCTCTTGACAGTTCTCTTACAGTCGGTGAAATATGTTCTTCTTTCAGTTTGAGTAGATGGTTTAAACTGATTTGCTTGTTTAAGCTAATTTATGCTAATCTGAAGTAGCCCTATTTCTACCCAAAATAGCACCTAACAACTTTTCCATAGATTTAACGAAAACTCTTTACAGAATCGGGCTGTAAGTTAAATTAAAAAGCCCTGGCAGCAAATATGCACAAACCTGTCAATAATGCTGTGCAAACAGTACTTTGTTGCCTTTCATAATATAATGAAAACATACTCATATTTAAAGAACTACAACAAAACTGAAGGCTTCAGGATATAGTGGGTTGAAAAACAACCCATGATGCCTCTGAGAGGAAATACTTTTATTTCTTTAAATAAAAAGGAGAATGAAAAATGCTGTACAGCCTTGAAATTATGAATAGAAATTGCAGAAAATTACGATGTGAGTATATGCATTTGTTGGTGTTGACTCAGAGAGGTCTTTTGGCTCTTCAGTGGCTCACAGCTGGAAAACGTTTAGAGATAGGGAGCCTTGTTAGCCTATTATTAGTTTCTCCTATCATGTCTCCTGGGTAACATCAAAAATACAATATGGCTTTATTCCTCTTTGTCACTCCATTAGATTTCCATTTAAACTTCCATCCTACCATGAGCTTTAAAACAGAGCCTTGATTTGCATATTCTCCTGTACTACAGCAAAAGCTGTAAGAAACATTACAAAAATACAAACATAGGTTTGAATTATGACCATTTTTAGATGATTCAATTAGCTGCTAATAGGTGTTCACAGTGGTATGTTGTAATGGGAAGTCAGGTTGTAGTTAATGGTTACCATAAGTTAGAACGGTGTTAAAAACAGCCGTCCTGTTTGGCTCAGCCATACAATCAGAGCTCTGTCTTTAGAAGTTAGCATGGTATACTGAATAGGCAGGAACCTGGGCTTTTGCTGTAATTTTATTGCTTTCCCTCTAGTGCTCAGTCAATATGAATAGGAATGGCTCTGTGGAACTGTGCAAAGAAGAGCCCTATTAACCCCCGACGATCCTCTGGAGGACTTTTGCATCCCTGTAGGGTGCTTGTTACTGCGATTATGTTTTCCATTATGGATTTTCTTTGGAATGTGCAACCCGCATACAAAAATCAGATAGTTGTGAGCATGACTTAGTTCATCACAAGCATGAAGAATGAACCCGTTGATGGTTTAGAATATTAAAACACAGGTAGCCACAGTAGAAAGTTAGAGAAATGGAAAAGAGACTCATCATCTGATCTTTCCATCTGTGCTACATGATGCCCAAAGATAATTTCACTATTCTGTCCAAACACGTGCTACCGTGTTACAGAATGTTCTGTCTTAGTCAGGATATTAAGTGACATATGATTATGAAAGGAAAGGATATTACATGAAAAACATACAGTGCGCAGACAAGCCAAATATACAGCGGCATTAACCATTGCAGGCACATTCACATATCAGCATGTATAAATATAGCGGGGGTGTGTCTTGCAATATGTCTGGTATGTGAATCTGCTGATCCTACTAATTAATATTTATTTTTTGTATTACAACAGCATCTAGAGATCTTAATTAAGACTCTGCTGAGCTTACGTGTACACATATAACAAAAGGCAGGCATTGCCCCAAAGAGCTTCCAGTCTATCCAGATGGCATAAATGAACAGGGATGGAGACAGGAGCAAAAGTTAAAACTTAGCCAAGGGTTTGCTGAGCTGAAAGTGGGATCCTCAGCTCTGAGTGAGGTACCTGAGCTCCACAGATGATGCACAGAAAAAACAAGGCATTTAAGACAAGGAATGGTGGCAGCTAACATACTAAGCACCATGCCAGCTAGCTGGTAAAATGTGGGGAAGGTTTATTCCTCAGACTGTCCTCTTTCCCCGGGCAGGATTCAGAGCCCAGAGGCCTTTCCTGGAGCCAAATACCACAACCCTGTCCCCAGATGTCAGCCCCAGCCAAGGCTAGGGGACAGCTGGGTGCACGCCCTACCGCTGCTTGAGGACCTCTGAACTTGTATCTCTCAAATGAGCACCCGGCGGTGAGAGGGCATCTTCAGGAGATGAGAAGTGGTGATGTTGTCTCTCAGCCCATCTAGTGCATTTCACCCGGGACAGCATCATGGGGAAGACTTGGAAAGTGAACAGAGAGGTGACTGGAAGCTCCAGCTCCCCATCCCAACCCAGCTGTGCTCATCCTCCCTCGCTCCAGACATCCTGCCTCCCCCACATCCCGTTACTGGAGCAGAGTCCTTGGGGCAGCCTAGTGAAAACCAGTGGAGGGCCTTACAAACTGGAAAACATGAATATTGAAATAAAAAGTTAGTGAGTGAATCTGCCAGAGGCAGGAGGAGGAAGGCTGAGCAATGTGCCTAAAAGGCAATTTAACAGGGAGGGGCTAGGCCTAATTAATCTCTAGGATGAGGAGGTGGGTCAAGCGACAAGTGTACTACTGAGCATGCCTCAGGCTGAGCCTCTCTTTCAACACCTGCTTTATTAATACTCTGAGAGCAGTGGCACTGTGTATGGGGAAAGACTGGGTTTGGGGTGTGGTGGTGCTCTTCTCCTCTTCCT
Source organism: Phoebastria nigripes (assembly GCA_035582835.1). Classification (NCBI taxonomy): domain Eukaryota; kingdom Metazoa; phylum Chordata; class Aves; order Procellariiformes; family Diomedeidae; genus Phoebastria; species Phoebastria nigripes. Next base: position 2,253,826 of record JAYKAV010002810.1, read on the forward strand.
TCCTTAAGCAAAGACGTCCCATGCAGGCAGACCAGGGTAGCTCTYCTGCTTAAGAGGCGGCCACAGCAGGGGTTTTAGTTGCACCATTGTAGGCTATGAAGTTGCTTGTAGAGATTGACTGAGTTAGGTGGGAGTGCTGCAATAACCCAGGAGGATTTAATAGGGGAAAAGAGAGAAAAACTCTTCAGCTCTGGACCACAATCATGACATTCAAAGCAGAAGGATGGGTTATATTGCTAGTTGTAAGTTAATGAGGCTCTGCCACAAAATAAGCTGAGACGGGATTGTCTGCTTCCACTGGAAAACATAGGTTTGAGATGYGTGCTTTTGGAAAGGTGCTGGCCTTTCTCTAATGTGCCATTACAAATCTATTGCAGCTGCAAATTTAGCTGCTATTTCTGCTGACTCTATTTGGCTGGGTCAGTGTTTTGGGCATGAACAAGCTATATGTACGCAGACTTGCTTGCTTTTTGATTTAAAAATGAAAGCTGGTCTGGAACACGTTGTACCTCCTCAGGTCCTTTGAGTGGCAGATAGAAAGAAATGGGCTAAAACTCTGAAATGACAGCAAAGCTCTGGTGAGCTGGCAGCCATCAGCTTGAATGAGCAGACAGTTGTGGCCCTTGCCCACATAAAGAAATGGGAGCAGCTGACAGATCGTTCTGCTTACTCGCTGATCCTGCTGTGAGACTGCTTCTTTCTAAATTTTTTTATGTGGGGATTCAAGGGCTTGTTGCTTCATCTTAATGTCATTTAATATGACTTTGGTCTTAAAGATTTGGAAATGCTGTTGAAACTTTTAGGGCTGGTCAAAATACAGGGCAGCCTGGAAGGACCTCATGAATGGATTTGGAAATTTCTGAAACAAAGCCTAAGGAGGTAGTTTAGCTCTGTGAATGTTGAGAGAACCACTTACAGTTCTGTAAGCTCCACAACTGATTTCAAGGGGGATATTAAAAAAATTTAAGAAGGTTCAGAGGAAAGTTACAAAAGCAACTGAAAGAGTAAAAAGAAACAAAAAAACCCCCCTCATGACAGCAAAAGATGTGAGGGGAGTTCTACTTATTTAGCTTTCAAACGAGTCACTTGTCGCAGGCTAAAGATACCTCAGTAGGATCAGCGATGCAGCAGGAAGGGTTCTGCAGTTCAGTAGACATAGGTGTAACAACAATATGGTGTTGACCGGGAGTTGAAGCTAAGCACCTTCAGACTAAAAACCAGGTGTACATTTTTAACAGTGAGGGTAATTAACCATTGGAACAATTTACTAAGGATTGTGGTAGATTTTCCATGATTGCATGTTTATTGTGGTTGTTGTTCAACCACAGCTATTGAACGTCAAGTATGAATTACTTAGCATAATCTTATAGTCCACATTGTTCTAGATGTCAGACAAAATGATCTCAGTAAGTCCCTCTGGCCTTAACATCCAAGCATTTGTGTAGGATGGGGAAGTTTATTTCTGCATCCTAGCACAACAGCCACAGGCACTGACGTGGCTGCTGCTGATATTATGGAAAGGGAAGACTTGTAAGAGTTTGAGCCTCCAGGCATGCCAGCTCAAATCCAAACAGGCTAACCAGGTCTGAGAGGGACCGTACTGAATGTGGTGTTGAAACGTAGGCAGACTGCATTTAATGAACGTATTCCTGGATGGGTGTGCTACCTGCAAACTGGAGCTGGGTAACCCAGGTCTCAAAAGAGACTCTTTGGTCCTTGGAGAATAGGTTTAGTCTGGAAGATAGTTAAAAAAAAGGAGTGAAGTCCTCAGAAACGAAGTCAGCTTCACACTGTTCATGCTCTGTTTCACACAGCTAGAGCTGCTGAAATGAAACTACTCAGCTGCTGACAGGCAGGATGGGACACTGAAGACTTTGATCAAAAAACAATTTCACATTTGGGTCCCACCCCTTTGGACTCGGTAGCAGAGTCAGAAACACTCCTGAAGAGACCTAGGCAGCAAATTTCTGCATAGCTTGTCTTTCTGAACCAGAATCTCATTTACTAAGGTTTTCTAAGGAGAACCCTTTGAGCTTCTGACAGCCTTTGAGAGCACTGGAGGGTGACTTGGGACTGTGGCCCTCATGTTACCGTCTCGTTTTACATATACACATATCCTCAGAGGGGTAATATTTGAAAGGAAAAATGGTACAAAGTCTTTGAAACCAAAGCTGCAGAAAAATTATATCTTACAGCTCAAATCTGCCTTTGAAGCCAGAAAACTCCAGTCCGCTATGGCACTGTGCAAACAGCATCTGATGTTTTCCTTCAGTTGACCACAGCGTGAAGAGGGAGAGGTTGTGCACAAATGGGCATTGCCTGTAAAATTATACTCATGCCAGCCTGCCTGCAACAGTGACAGTGGATGCACGCTCCTATGAAAGTCTTCAGCTGTCCGGCTCCCCTGCCTTTTAAGACACATTGCTCTTCTTGGTGGCAGTCTCGGCATGCTATAGGGCTGCAGCAACAAAGCAGAGGTCAGTGAACTAAAGCAAACAAGCCCGCACACGTCCGTGCTCTGCAAACTGCCTGCCAGGGCTTAAGGTAGAGACCAGCAGATGGTCGGCGTGCTGACGATTCCCTGCTTTATTCCACTGCGTTACATGGAGCCAGAGTCCAAACGACGAGAGGGTGAGCGGCTTGTCTCCGCGCTGGAGTGTCTGCGGGTGAATTCTGAAGGATTTCTGTATCTTGGGGTTTGTATCAAGGAGTGGGACAGCTGGAAAAGAAATTGGAGCAAAAATATTCTAATCAAAATAGTTGTGCTCCTGAGGATGTTAAATCTTCTTATAATCATTTATGAAATCAAAGACTGACTTCCTCTCTAAGTGGAAAGTCGCTTCCACCAGATGGGGGTGGGAAACAGGGGACTGAACCTGATTAAAAAAAGATCACCATTAAATGTCATTCTCGAGGAGAGGGACCTGCTGAAATGAAAGAGATTTATGTGTAAGATTTAAAGTGTCCATGGTGTGGGAAGACTACACCAGGAGGAAAGTTTGTTTGATAATTACACTGGGAATATAGGAAGGAAGGCCTAATTCCTGTGCTGTAAGGGAGGCACGGGCTGACAAGTATAAGAGAAGTGCAGGAATCCACATACGATTATTTATTAAGGAGTCCCATCTAGGTGTGTATGGCTGCACACAGTACAGCGCAAGAGAAACATGTGGAGATGTAGAGCACAAATTCCTCGTGCCTACAGGGAGGTAGAGAGGAAAGACTGATCATGTGCGATTAGACACCGAACGCTGGCTCTCAGGAAACAGGGGGTCAGTTCCTGCCTTGGCTGCAGGCTTCCTAGGGCTAGACATTTAATATCTTTGGTCCTGGTTTCCCATCTGTAAAATGGGAATAACATTTCTTTTGGCCTTATTTGTTTAGGTTGTAAGATTGAGAAGACAGGTCTCTCTTCCACTGTGTGCATGTGCAGTGCCTAGCACGATGGGGGCCCCAACTCTTCTTCGAGCTGCTAGGTGCCATGTTGATACCAGTGTGAAAAGGGGAGGGAGAGACTGGGAAGAAGGCTAGGTTATCAAGGGAGTCTTTGCCACCGGCAAGGTAGAGAGCTGTGTCCCTGACAAGGAGAAGTATGGAAGAAGATGGAAGTTGAAGATAGGGAGAAGATAAAAGGTTGGGATGGGGAAGTGGCTGAAGTTGAATGTTGGATCTTCCAAGCTCATTGAGGGTTTGTTTTGAGGGAGATTATGAGAATCTGAAGTCAGCACTTGCACATGAACCTTGGTAATAGCTGTGTTGGCACAATTCTCATGCAGCCCTTGTCACTTAATATTAGCAATAACAAGGATGGGATCACACACTATGGGAAGCAAGGAGAGTGCAGGCAGTGCTCTCCGTTAGGAAGGGTCTTGGGACTAGGTTCAGCGTGGTTGTCCTGCCATGACTCTTTCCCCTGACCTGACCCTTATTGTCACAGAAGTAGTGCTTCAGGGCACCAGGACGGTGAGGCAGAGTGAAATGCAGAAGGTGCCTGGGACRAGAGACTCTTCCCATCCACATACAGACCAGAGAGGACTTGTCCTGGTCAGGCGTCTTGCGCTGTTTCCAGATTAGGCTTGATCTATGTCATTGCGGAGTTGGCAGCTTCAAAAGGGAGTTACGTGATACTCTTGTGTGGAAAGATTGGCGAGGGAGGGATGGAAAGGAAGAGAGTTAACAATAGAGCTGCTCCTGGCGTGTCCGGACTGCTGGTCTCAACAGCACGGGCTTCTCGCGATGCTTGTGGAGGGACAGGGGTGTCTGAGAGTCTCATGTCAGACACACAGTCCTAAAAAGCCAGCAACCCGCTTCAGTCTGTGCTCTAAACTGGAATCCTGAGAATGGCCTGCCTGGCGGGGCTCTGTCGATGCCCATGGGTTTGTCTGACACCGGAGACAGACCCCTCTCTGTCGAGGGCATGTTGGTGATTGTTGTTTCTAATTTGTCTAAAAACACGTGTATCAACAGCTCATCCAGATCTCAATTTGGAAATGAAATACAGCTTTCACTTGGAGGGGGGAAAAAAATGTTTTAAAAAAAAAATCTTTAAAAAAAAAAAGAAAAAAGAGAGAGAGAAAAAAAATTTATTGCTTGGATATTCCAGGAGTTGCTATTTTCCCTACTTTTTTTCCTCCCTCTCTCTCTCTCTCTCTCTGAAAGACCTGCCTAGTTATGAGTTTGAGAATCTCAGGACTTGTCTACACAGGGAAATTTATCGGCCTAATTATGCCAGTATAATTAGGCCGATAAATTTGCCTGTGTATACAAGCCTTAATTTTAAAAGCTCCATTGTCTCTGAGTGCAAGCCTAGTGAGCAGTTGTATTTTAGGCCCCTGAACTACGCTTGCCAGCTGTGGGCTGACTGCYGAAGTCTTTGACCGAGTTTCCTCATTTCAAAGCAGTGGGGTTCTTTGGATACTAAAAGCCTGTATTAAATTAAACAGGAAGGTATCAAAGGAGTCATATTTTGCTGAAGCGACTTGCAGTTTCTTGTGAAATGTATTGACAAGGGTATATAGGTCACTGCTGCCTCCTGCTTGGTGGAATGTCAGACCTGCTCCCATCTGCGTCTCTCTCTGGTCGCTGGCTTATCCACGCAACCGGCACCGTTAGCAGAGGTTCCCTTTAGGTAAGGGATGGAAAATTTGTGGGTTTGAAGGTGAATACCCAGAGATCTGTTCTTCCTATGGCATAGGTGCGTGGTAGAGGTGATACTTACACTCACGGAGATTTGTGCAGCACATGAATTCTGTTTTGTTGCATATACTTGTCTTTCTGTGCAATCGCAGAATCATTGACACAGAGGTAGAAAAACTCTGGGCAGTTTTGGAGAAGAAAAACATGTATATAATTGTGTAGCTGATTAGCTCTTTCTCACTGTGGCTGTATACAAAAACATCTTGGTCTGCACATACAATTAGCTAGACAGCTGTGAAGCTGGGTATTTACAAAGCGAACACACAGCGTGGTCTTGTGGCTCAGGCGTGATTGCTTCTCCACAGCTATTTAAAAAAGTGAAAACCCAAGTGAGTTAGACTCCATTACAAAATGAGCTGGCTGAAATAATAGCTGTCCCCTTCCCAAAAATAGGCATTGTCCAAAATAAAGGGCTAAGCTGGCTTCAATGTGCAGAGGAGTTTTGCTAGTGGATGCTTTCTGAAGATTTGCATTTCTCTGGCAGAGAAACAGGAGAGAGCTCCTCAGGAGCACGGGCAAAAGAAACAAGGTTCTAGGAAGTGATGAGTATTTGAAATAGTCCTGAGAGAAGTGGGGAGGAAGAGCCTCTGAGCAAAGGTCTGACCTGAAATGGGCCTGAATTTGTGAGTGATGATCCACATACTTGTGTTTAATTTCCAGCGTGGCAGACTCTTGGGTGTATCGGTGTGCATGCAGAATTACAGGATGTCACCGAGAGACTTGCACGTAGATGCCCTGGCCCATGTGATGCTTGCGCGGAGCTGTGTATCCTCCTTTTGGAGAACTTTGTCTGTTGGGGGCTGCTCTGTTTTCTTCCTACTGGAGATGTCTCCTGAATTCCTGAGGACGGATCTGGATTTAACAGATATTCACAGGAGCATTTTGCATTTCTAAGCCCATTTAAGATGTTTTTCTTTGTGTTAGGATAAAGCTTTGGGGCCTGGTCATGGTGCAGAGAGAGCGGGATTTAGGGAGGAGCAACCTAAACTTGGAGTCCTGCTAGGCTAAGTTGGGCAGCAGTGCAAGTCAGGTCAGATGGGGGTGGAAGGAGGAAGGGGTGCACATCTTAGTTTCACCTTGAGGCTCCTCCAAATCAGACCAACAGGCATGTGTTGACTCCCCTTTTGCAGGAGTAGATATTTTCACGTTTTCCAGCACTGAACAGTGTAGGGTACCTCTGGGAATGGAAAGCATGAGCCTGACCTTGCTGTTCATGCACCCATAGGAGGGAAAGCGCGGTGCAGATCCCCCACCACTCATGCACGGACACATTTTATCATTGAATCAAGTATCTCCACGAGCTGCAGACCCAGTGAAACCTGGTTTCCTGTGGATTTGTGTCTGTAGGGTGTACTCCGGTCTCGTGAGAGCAGAGCTGATCCTGCTGCCTTTCCTACAGTTACATTGCCAGTTCCCTCTATTTGGATGTCTGTTTTCACAGAGCTTGTGGGAACTTTGTGTCTCAAGAGGCATTTGCCCCTCTGTCAAACTTGGTTGAAATTGGAAAACAGGTTGAAAAATTACTAGGGAGACACAGGCGCCCATGCGTTAAACATATAGCCTGTGTGCATGATTCATCCAATTAATTTTTGTAGGTGGTGCTGAAAGATCTCATTGAGGTACAGATCCAAATAGTTCACAAATGCCCCAGTGAGTGCAACAGGACAAGTGGAAGATGAGAAACAACACGTTGCTGTGGCAGACAGGCGTAGGAGGGGCACAAAGTAGCGGTGGGATGATAGGGATGGCCATCAACGTGATTATCTCAATGGGAAGTGCGTCCTCTGTACCCAGGAATTTGAGAGATGTGGGACGCCTTCTTTCGGAAAAAAAAATGTTTTGCTACTGACAGGAGAGGGCGCGTGCTTTTTGGAGTCCCATTCATCTTCCCAGCACGAGAAACCATTTGGTAAATGAAAGAGATTACCTAATCGTGCTTTGGCGTTTTCCTTTGTCTGCTTATCTTACATTTCCTAGCCATTGATGGATAGGTAAAATCTTCCAGTTGTGACGGTATGAAGTCCTACGTACGTGGGTTGGTATGCAGAGCTGATACAACATGAGCTCTCTGTGCTTGGGCGACGTTAATGTGTGTTAATGACAGAAGGGTCTAGCAGCAAGGTGCAGCGCAACCTTTTTCACACGTGAAGGTGCTGAATGCAAGTTTTAGGATTTTTTCACCACCATTTAGAAGATTTTCCTTCTCATCTGTTGCATACTGATAGTTAAATAAGATCCCGTTAATGATCTTTGGTTAAAACCCTTTTTCCTGGTTAATTGTTGCAGTCTTCTTTGTCTTCTCTTTTTTTTTTTTTCTTCCTTTAAAACTGTGTCTATGACGGTAATCTGTGCAAAGTTGTATAAAATAAGAATCCTGTAAAGACTGAAGGTTATCTTGTTTGCCAACTTCTTACATACCTAATGTAAATAATTTAGCTTTCTTTTTTTTTCCCTTTTTTTTTTTAAATTTCATTATTAGCAGATCTGTGGGGGAAAAAAAAGGAAAAACATGCTTTCAGATGGGACAGCAGAATATTAAATATGCAGCTTTGCCATAAAACTTTGCAGTGAAATAGAATCACCTGTCAAGGCACTTAGTTTATTTTTACTATTCATCATTCATATTCCTATACCAGCCAGGTGCCGCACACAAATCAGGGTTCTTTCGTGCTACAAATGATATAAACACATAGTGAGAGGCAGCTCCAGGCCCAAACACCTTACAGTATAAGTATCCTGGCAATAATTGGACATCAGCTCTCTGTAACCTTAAAAGCACCTCATCTGTTGCTCTTTTGGTAGGTTCAGTGATGGTCCTTCCCCAGATAATTCCAGAAGTAAAATTTCAGTATTGGTATACTGGTGTTTTACTGGAGAAGCGTTTCAAAATTGTAAGTAGTAAGTAGTATTTCTATCTTTTACTAAGTCGGTACAATGGAGAGATTTATCCTTCTTCCAGATGGAATAGCATCTAAGAGCATTTGCTCTTTGAAAATTATAGAGAAAAATGTGAGTTTCCACATTCGGGCTGCGTAGGGTTCAAGACTATTTATTCACTGTGTTTGGCTGAGAAATTAATTTTGTGAATCTTTTACGCATGGTAACATATAAACTAAGAGCTCCTTTTTTGACAGTATTTTTGCAATGAATCAGTACTAAAAATCCTAAGACATCCTGGGGATTTTACTAAACTTTCTCAAACATTAAGTCTCATGAAAAATTTAATGGATTGTGTGATCTCGTATTTGATAGCATGCCCTGGGAATTTTTTTAAGCCTTCTACAGCAGCCTAATCATTTTAACCCCATTTCAATAATGTTATATATTTACTTTTCCAAGCAAAATGTGCTGTTCCCTATAAAGTGTCTGTAACAATTTACATCTGTTAATTTGAACTAGTTTAAAGTTACAGTTTTACCCTGATTAGATGATTTTCTAATAATGTGATTATTTCTTGATAATTGTATTTAAAAGAAGATTTGAAACAGTTAAAACACTGTTCCTAGTGATCTTCTGGAAAAAGTAAGTATAATGAAAAATGGTACATGTACTTTATTGTCTTACACTGTACAACCTTGCAATATTTTTGGTGCTTTCCCACTAGTTTGTAGCTAATACCATTCCTCATGGAACATTTGCACCCTACTTTTTCCTTGTGGACATAAATTTTATTTTATTTATGTTATTTTATTTTAAGTTATTTTGTTTTATTCTATTTTGACATCTGTAGCATTTCCCCTTCATCTACACAGCTTTTCACTGCAGCCAATGTGTCACATAACTTCTCTTACAGGTCTCCCAAAGTCCTGGGGGTCAGGCTGCAAAGTGAAAAATGCCGAGATCTAGGAATGGCTCAGCCAGCTGAAAGTTACGGGAAGGGAAAGGCTCCAGTTTCACTGAAGGAAAAAAAAAAAAAAAGAAGAAGAAGAAGAATGGCTCCTTTCAATGCAGACGGAGGCAGTCTGGCTGAGAGTCAGTGAGGTTTAAAAATCCAAGAGGTCCAGTAACTGAAAATCTGTATAGATTCAAAGCAATATTTTAAATACCGCACAAGTGCAGATAAAAAAAAAAAAAGTGTGTGATGGTTTTTCCATCCTCCTGGTGCATATAGCCAACCACGTTCCAAAACCAGGCAGTATTTCTTTCCCCCAAACCCTGAGCACATGTGGCTAAGTACGGTCCATGTCGTCAAAGGATGTGGGTGAAGACCTCCTGTTGAAGTAACTCCTTCAGTCACTTTTCATTGGAATGGGGATGATAGCCGGTTCTTCCCAAGTGAGACCCCAAGATGTTGCTCTTGTTATTTTGTTAAAATATGAGCGTTGCTGTTACGAAATGGGTGCTGAGCTAGGGATCCCACAGGGATGCAGCCATTAGCATCTCCAGGGGAATTACTTCTGCTGACAAGGCTCCAGTTTGTGATTTCACGACAAGTAAAATGACATGAAAAACCAGGGCCATGAGTCTGGAGCACCTACCTGGTTGTGGGTTTGTACAAGAAGCTGCCTCTCCCTCTCCTTTCTCATCCCTCTCCTACTCTTTGGGTCTCTTTCTCTGTCTGTCTGCCTGCATTTTTCTCCTTTTTATGCTCTTATTCACTGTTCCAGATCCTTCCCATCATCCCAGACAGGCTCCAAAGCCTCATACGAAAATGTAGGGAGAGGGCAAAAGATCAGTGAATAAAGCACTGAGTACTTACCTCTTAGAGCCTGTTATACTGTCAGCTCAAAGTTAAAGTGCAATAAATCTGGTGGTCTCACGTTGGTCCCCTGTGTGCTGCAGTCCACCTCATAAAACTACTACATAATTAAGTACAGTGCAGTACAATTGGCAGTCTCTGCTCAGCCTAGGCCTAGCAGTGAGCATATAAACCCGCTCCTGGTCCCTGAAGGTGGAGGCTGGAGGTGACGGGGAGGCGGGGGACGGCTCCAGCTGCCAGCTCAACCCTCCTGCCTTCCGGTGAGGATGGGGGAGCTTGGCGTTCCCGGTGTTGATACACCCCGGGAGCGCAAATATTTAAAGAAAGAAAAGATGAGACTTGGCAGCACAGGTGATGCTTGCAGAGGAACGGCAGCAGCCTGATGAAGGTGCCTTGGCTGGGGACGTATGCCGGCTGGCAATGACAAATGGGGGTTGCTTCGTGCTGGCTGGGGCGATGCCCTGGGGTGAACCCGGAGTGGTGAGCAGCCGCCTCGGGCAGGTGATAGCAGCTCGGGAGGTCCCTGCGGAGAGCCGAGGGGTGCTGGCGCAGGACTTTCTGGGGTGGTTGGTCCCGCTGCCTGCATGCGGGTACGGTGGGACGTCCAGTGCTGTTGCTGCCCCAAAGCAGAGGGGTGGCCCTGGGTCCCGAGGGTGTCAGGGCAGCACCTGCTGCGGATGCTGGAGCATCCTCCAAGAGCAGAGAGGGGAAAACAGGGAGACTGGCTTACAGAGCTCCATCTTGTATCTTCTTTTGTTTCCTTGGTTGCCTTTCCCGACATCAAGTTCTGATTATTACAAACTTCAAATTTTTCTAAATAAGCAGTTTTCCTTCTTTGGAGGGAAGCTATGCTGCCCAGACTGTCTGAAGTCCCCCTCATGCTCTGTGCCTGGGGTATCTTGTGCCACTCCGCTGAGCGGCGAGGAGTTGCAAAATCTCTCTGTTATGGGCTTAGCACCCAACTTTTTAACAGAAGGACCCTCGTGACTGTACAGGACAGAGATGTACTGCTTTCTGGGAGTGAGTTAAATCTCCTTTTAAAAAAAAAAAAAAAAAAAAGGAAAAAAGAAGAGAGAAGTGTTTCATCCCTAGTTAGGCACGTTAGCTCCAGCAGCAGGGGGACCGGCCGTATCCTGCTGGTGCCCTCTAGTGCTTTGCTCCCTGGCTGCAGCTGCCGTGCTCGGTGCTGCGGGGGCTTCGCCCAAAAGGTTGCCTGTAAGGGACAAAACGATTTTTGAGCTGTATCTGCACGCTTTGGGGCAGCAGAGGCAATGGAGGGGAGGAATCCCTGAATACCAATAATCCTCAGTTTTCATTCGTATTCACGGTGTTCTGTTTTTTCTCTGTCATTTCGCAGCCTGAGGTGTGCAGATGTGTACTTTGCCCATGCCTGTGTCTATGCAGTGATTTGGCTGTTTTGGGGAAGGACTGGTTTTATTTTGCGCACTTGCACTGTGTGACTAGCTGATCCTGCTCTGCCACATGTCTCAGGTGAATTTTATTTTCCAGGCTATAACTCTTCACAGAATCAGAGTGGTTGAGGTGGGAAGGGACCTCTGGAGGTCATCTGGTCCAAGCCCCCTGCTCAAGCAGGACCACCTAGAGCCGGTTGCCCAGGACTGTGTCCAGATGGCTTTTTAACATCTCCAAGGATGGAGACTCCGCAACATTGCTGTTGCGGTGCTCTGTCACCCGCACAGTAAGAAAGTGTTTCATGATGTTTAGAGGAAATCTCCTGTGTTTCAGTTTGGGCCCATTGCCCCTGGTCCTGTCACTGGGCACCACTGAGAAGAGCGTGGCTCCATCCTCTTGCACCCCAGGTATTTATATTCAATGATGAGATCCCCCCTGAGCCTGCTCTTCTCCAGGCTGAACATAATTAACCCTGTCTTTTTCATGAAAGAAAAGTATGGAAAGAGTCACTGGTAGCAGTTAGGTACCTAAAATACTTTGGAGGGGCTTGATCTGTAAATTCTGAGTCCTGTGATGTGAAACAAATGGCCCAAGATAAAATCTAACTCTAAAAGCTCATCATACTGCTGGATTGACCTGATCCACCCATGACTCCAGATCTGCATGCAGACTTCATGGGTGGACTTCATTTCATTGTAGGTGGGACTGACTCACACCCCAAATATAAAAAGCCCAAATGCTGAGAGGTTCAATATCTGCACTGAGAGTCACCTCCAAAACGTATGCCAAACTATCATATTGAGGGCAGGAAATTGGCCTTCCAATTCTTTCAAGAAGTTTTTATCTTCCATTTTTTTAAGGAGGAACCCAAAGATGCTGACCTGTTTTTCCAGAAAGCAAACTTTTTGATCAAAGTCACTTTTGGTATTTGGGGAAAAGTATTTTGAATGGTCTAATGGTGGGTTTCAGCTGTAAAGCTCACTAAAGTCCTCTTCTGTCAGTTTGTCTCACGGAAGACAAGTTGCCTGGGTTGTGCTTTGGCCAGATTCTGCCAATGAACTGTTTATTTGTAACACTCATCTCTATTATCATTATTGTAGGGAGTTTTCACTAGATGGTCCTTGTCTTGTAAGTCTTTTTGTGAGCTGGAGCACAGCTTCAAGCTCTGCTTTGAGTGAATGGTGGGAGCAGCGGGGGTTGTATGGTGTGTACATGGACATCATCCACAGTGACTCCAACTTATGCCAGCAGCCCTTGCTCTTTCAGAGTACTTTCTGGCAGCACCCTGACCCTCTTACCCCTGCCAGAGGTGCTGCATTTCGACACAGGCATGGTGGGCAGCAGCACCATAACTGCTCCTTGCCATGGGGCTGTTCTGGACTGACGGCAGCCTGATGGTCTCAGTGTGAAACAGCTGCCTGTTTGGACATGCCCTGGATCTGCACCTGGATGGAGTGACTTGTTGGAGGTACCTGAGCTGGCTTTGAGTAGCTTTAGACAGTTGAGTGCACAGGGATTCAAGAGCCAGAATTAGGAGGGCAAGTCCCGTTAGCACCACGCTTTGCTGGAGCTTATTGGCCTTCTGAGGTGCTCTGGGTGAGCTCTTTGTGTGGCACCCCACAGGGATGAAATGTCGGGTATGGCTGTGAGTGCATGTCTGGTGAGGGAGCCAGGTATGCTGTAGACATCTGTGACAGGTGTGAGCTCCTCGCCATGCCTTGTAGAGCTCCCAGGTCAGGAGAGGACAGCCAAGAAACAGGTATAAAGTAACTGACAGTGGGGCTAATTTTGTCTAGCAGGAGGTGCCAGAATGGAAATACTTACAGCCAGAGTCCTGGATTTGGTTTGCTGAAAGCAAGTGCTGGTGCATAAATCTGAGTTTTTCCAGATTGCCCTGGGACAGCATTAAGCCTGATTATAGCAAACAAGATCAAGTCACAGTACCAGTGCAAAGTGTTTCCTTGTCAAATTACAATAGCCTTGTGCAGTCCTTGGGTGAGATAATCAAACTCAGGCTGCTGTAGCAAAGCTACCTGCTGTCAAGCCACAGCATTGTTGCAATTTGGGGCTGGAGCTAAGGCCCCTTTTGGTGGCTCAGGCCCCTTTGGTAGCATAAAGCAACTTTAGTCCACGTCAAAGAAGCCAAAAGACTCTTTGCCCTGTAGAGGTGCCTGCTTTGGGGGTTTCTTGCTGCCCCCTGCCATGTTGCAGAGGACCTTGCTGTGGGAAAGGGCTTATAGTAAAGGGTGCCCCAGGAAGCCAGGGGCCAGGTGCCCCTTGGCCGCAGGAAACCCTCCCTGGCAGTATGGCCTGAGCAATAGGCAGCTCTGTTTTATGTCAGAAGACTGCCCTGGCAGTCAGGATAAAATTGTATGTGCATACCTCTGGCCTGTGAGGATGCACAGAGGCTGGACTGAGCAATCCAACCCTTGGTGTCCATCAGGATTTTGAGTTCATCTACATTACAGATTAATGTAAAGATGTCAGGCTAAAGTGCAACATCTATTAACTGCACATGTGGGCACTTTAATTTTGGGAGAAGGTTCCTTGTTCTGGTCAGCGTAATCCACTCTCAAAGGGGATTCCTGAGCAATTCCTCCTGAATAAAACCCTGTAGAGAAATGCCCTTGAGATATCAGTTCCTGCTCTCCTATCCTCTGTGGGACTGAGAATCAATTACGGATACATGGAGCTGACACCACTAGCCTGTAACTGCCAGAGTTAATCTCATGTTGGGCCAAAGTAAGAGAACACTCCCTGTAACGGGTCTAAAAAGTTACTGGGGGGGTAGCCGAGTTTCCCTGTGATCCAGACCTTTTAAAGTTTGACTCTACACAAAAACTCAGTTATCCGTTCACTTCTGCTGTAGCCATTTCATTCCTACTTTTCTTAATCATTCTGGACTTTTTCTGGAAAATACCTCTGAAATGGTAGTTCCCACTGAGACAAACAAAAGCTCATTCATTGGCAGGAGATATAGGCAAGAGAGACAAGCATTTTTTAAAAACGGGTTTAAAGACATTCCATATTTCCCTTCCCATTTGATAGATGTCCATCTGGCTACCAAATGCATCATAACCTCTCTGGGCTGTTGCTCCAAGAAGTCAGTCTGGCTAGCCCGGAGGTGAGGGCGAGGAGCCGGTGCCAGCAGGATGGGTACCTGCCTCCCGCACGTGGGTGGTGGAGCCTGACACCTCCGCAGCCCTAAAAGCCAGGCTTTTTAACCCACAGCCAATGATTAAAGACCCCAGCAGCCAGGCAGAGGGGGACACACCATCTTAATGTTCCCATGCTGGGTACTGGAGTTTTAGTGCCTACCTCTGAATTTCCTACCTCGTTGGTTTTTTTTTTGTGGGGCTCTCTCGCGACGTTAACATTCTTGTAATACAGTTTTTGTTGTGTGAATACTGCCGCGCTGTCAGCTCAACACTGAAATGCCATAAATCTGGTGGTCTCGTGCCTGTCCCCCGTGTGCTGCAGTCCACCTCGTAAAACTACTACTTAATGAAGTACAGCTCAGTACAATTGGCAGTCTCTGCTCAGCAGCGAAGGCTAAGCACATAAACGCACGCCTGCCAGGCTTGTGCCGGGAGGTACGGCCAGGGACCTTCCGCTGCTGAAGTGGGGAGAAATTTCTAAGTAGAGGTGACTGAGAAATCTCTTTAAAACTGTAGAAAAATCTTTTATAAATTGTTAAATACCTACCCCTCTAATCACAGGGCAGGGTTTCTGGGCCTGCTGGGGAGAAGACACCTTTCTTTGAATAAAAGACTGCATATACTCAGAAAAGTTTAAGAATTAATTACGATGGATTTGGGAAATGAAAATGAAAGAACTTTAATAAATTGTTAGTATGCAATGAAAGCAATACCTTAAGGTTACTTAGAGGCCTTGCTTCCATCTATCTCACTCACAATAAGTAAGAGATCATTAAAATTTATATTTTAATTTACTGTAGAGCCAATATCTGAAGGAACTTTACAAGCATTAGTGTATTGTTTCTCCTACTGCTCTTAATTCTTTCTTTTTTCTTTTCAAGTATGCAAGCTGAGTGTTGGAGAAGTTAAACGTTTCTAGGTTACATAGCAAATCATGGGTAGAGCTTCGGTCTCTTGACTCCTACTGACACTCTAAACTAGTAAAATGCCTTTATTGTTGACCTACAAATTGTAAGTATTCTAATTGGAACGTTCCCCCTCGCCTCCCTTCAGCACCTTTTGCCTTCCACCTCAGCAGCGTGGCCATCACTGTGATGCCAGTACTCTCCCTTACATCAGCTTATAATAAATCTCTGCAGTCTCTTTTCTACAAGGATGAAGTTACACTAGCTTCCCTCATGCTCTCCCCACGAGTCGGTCTGGATCTATCCACATACCGTTTAGGACAGGCAGGCAGTATCCGTGCAAGCTCAGAGCAGCTTGGGTTGGAGCTGGCAAAACCTCGCTGGCTTGAAGCAGAGCTGGAGAGGGTACAGGTCTTTGCAAGGGGCCCTGTTTGTGAACTGGAAAGCGTAGACATCCAGACTTCATCTGGATATTTAGAAACCCTGCGTCTGGAGGCCAAATTTAGAGGCTGTGGCTTTTGTCTGAGCACAACCATTATTTGAGTAAAAATGTCGCTGCTATTAAAATAACAAGGTCTGAATAGTTGTGAAATTGATTTTTTCTTTGCTTTTTAGTGATGTATAATGACTGAATAACTGCTGACATGTGACGCTCACCACGAGTTTTTCTTCAGACCCTGACATCCTGCATCCACTCAGTCGTGGCTACTGTGTTACCAGCGTTTGTGCCGTGCCCATCCTTGTAGGCTCTGAGCTGTAGTTGCTTGTGAAAATCAAGAGCAAACAGCGAGGAAAGCCTAGTGTCGTCAGACTGGAGAAAGCATTGGCTGAACCACCAGGCCCTGGATCTGCGGCAGCGGAAGCGATGTAGGAATTGTGTCCTGCTGTCATCTCAGTTTCTTTTCCAGACCCTTTTCCGTTCACATGAAAGTCCTTCAGAGTCAATGGAGATTTTGCTGTAACAATAACAACAGAGTAATTCCCAAAGTTGCTGGCATGAGAATTTTATTTAGTTACAGCTTTATTCTTTGCGAGGTCTCCAAGGAAGGTAATTGTTTTCTTCTGTCTGATGTTGGAGGTGGAGATCTAGGGACAGGTTGTGGATTTCCTCCGCCTTCTGGTCTTGGTGGTTGAGGGAGAGATCAAGGCCGTTCTTTTCCTTTCACTCTAGTTTCAGTGCAAATACATCCAGAGCTTACCGAGTAAACGAAAAGCTTTAGTTTCCAGTGCTTGTTCAAATGGATGCTTTTTGGAACAATCCACACCAGTGGAAGCAAAAAATACCCGGTATGGGTACAGTTGTGGACATCCATAAAACCGAAGGAAAAAGAAGAAACCCTTTAATTCACAGAATGTGGGTTTGCGCATTGTCTGAAAGCTATTGCAATTTCCTTGTTACGTATACACAGTAAATCTACAGTGGGAAGAGAAACTCAAGGTCAATGAGGTATTTACCATGAAGCTAGACTGCACAACATGTCAAAGCAGTTGCTCAGAGCAATTCACGTTCCCCCTGTGTTGCACTGCGACTGGCGCAAGGGCGGTGGATCTCAAAATGGAGAGCACTTTCCTTCAGGTCTTGAAGGACTGGGGAGGAATGAGGAACAAGTAGCATGTCTGGCAGCACCGAAATGGTAAACTGACACCGGAACTCGGCCTTTCTGTAAAACAACGCTTGCTAATATAGTCATGTGTTACAGAGATTGAAAATCAGATTAAGGTAATTGAGAGTAGTCAGGCAGCGCAGCAGCGTGTGCAAATGGTTTAGTAAAAAAGTTGTAAGGAAAATATGGTTGTTAGGATATGGTTTGCCTTTCCATTAGAAAGGAAAAATGAAACTAAAAGGTGGTTTTCTCCTGTGTTCTCCTGTGGGTATGAGTGTACAGGAAATGACCCAGCTGATGAGGCCAGATGGCAAGGGTGAAAACTGGAGTGCAGGTACCGCGAAGCTCTTTCCTGGGATGATGACTGCCGCAACACTGTGTTCTGCCACCGAATATGCGTCCTTCTCGGCTAGACCCCAGGCACCATGTTGCTGATGAGCTGCCAGCACCCCGTGCAAGCCAAAAGCCGTGGTGCAGGCAGGGGTGCGATGGTTCCTCGTGCACGGGCACTGCGTCAGCTGCGGGAGGGAGCCGGAGAGGGCCTGCCAGCCAGCGCTGGGATCGGGGACGGTCACACAGTGAAATGCCCGTGCTACCTCCCGTGGGCACTGGCTGAAGGTTGGCTGGATTTTGGTGGCCAGGCACTGACATCCGCTGGAAACTATGCTCCTAAATGTGAATGGTTCCCCTRAACTGTCTCCTGGCTTAGGGCTTCTGCTGCTCCAGAAACACCATTTCTGCCTCAAAAATGCCTAGCAGATGCTTCATAAGTAGCTTGGATGACAGAATTATCATCATCATTTTCTTTCCCTGCAGTATCAGGCTCCGTCATGGGAGGAACTCTGCCAGTGTAGAGACAGGCCGCATCCTTGCCTCACAATTTGGTTACGAAAATGTAGTATCTAATCATCTGGGCCCAGCGTGGCCTGTCAGTCTTCGCTCTGGCCGGGCTCCCGGTGGATGCCTGCCCTTTGTTCACTGCTCCCACGCTCCTGTCGGAGTGGGCGTGTAAATGACTCAGATAAAATTTGACTGACTGGTAGAAATCTGGTGTAGGTGTAATTCAAGACAGGGACTTTGGGGAGTCTCTTTTGTTGTCGAACATCAGCAGATGTAGCAGACAGCTTCGTGAGAAGGCTCTTTCACCAACTTGCTAATACCCTGGCTAGAATTCAATATTCACTGACCTCATAGTTTGTTACTTAAGATTAATCTTGACTTTGGAAGAAGTTGGTGAAAAAAAAAAGGTAGCTCTTCTTTCTAATGCTGTATAGGAAAAAATAATTTAACCACAGGAGCTAGATCTTCCGCTGGCAGAAGTCAGCATGAGTCCATTGTCCTAATTTATTGTTATGGTCTGAATACATCTGAGATGTGGAAGAATTTTTCTGTGTTAAATGGAAAATGTTGAAGTCAGTGGCGGACGTCTTGTTAAAAAAAAAAAAGCACAACAAAAAAACCCAAAACACATGTTCCAATTTACAGGTCAGTTGATATCCTCCCCTGAGGCTGCCTTAATTTCTAGTTCAGGCATGTCAATAAATCAATGCCACAAGCCATCAACGAGGCAGTATCCAGCAAAGCAGCTGCCATGTGAACACCACACTCGGAATCCAAAAATGCGTAGCCAAAAATCTCTCAATACATTTTCTTACTTCATTAGTTTCTGCTTTACATAAAAATAGCTGTCGTTTTTGCAATGAATAATCATGTCAACCTTAAGATAGATATGTCTACATGATATGTTTGTTAAATAAAGGAGAGGAAATAAGTTCCTGTATGGAACCTGTAACGCAATTCTGAATTACGGTTTTTTTTTTTCTTGTTAATATATGTTTCATTCTTTAAGCACAGATTTTGTTCTTGTTATGTGTAGCTGCAGAGGCAGCAGATAAAGCAGCATCATTATGCCAAAAAAAAAAAGTGATGATTTTATGCGTATACATCACAAGAGAATACTATTGCTATGATTAATAGAGGGTTGTAACACAAATAAGACTCTCTGGAGAATAGACTTTCTGCCTCATGCTATGTGCATTTTTCACTGCTATGCAGAGTGGCTATAAAATGCTCTCTTATTGGATCCTTAAGGTTTGATTTTCCTCTAATTTGTGCTGAATGCACTTGAGCAGGTGAATACAAATCACTACCATGGCTGGACCCCTGCTGTCCACTGAATCTGCAGAAGTGCAAATGACTGCATGATCTGCAAGGCTGCGGGAGTTGAGCCTGGTTTGTGCTGGCAGGTGGGGACCTGGGAAGGAGAGCTCCCCCAGTGCACCCCAAAGTCTTCTTGCCCCAAGAAGATTAAGACATCATGAAGATGGGGAGATGGGTGACAGAGAAGCATCAGAATTTCTTCAGCCTTCAAAGACTAACACAGTACCCTTTCAGATCTCTAAAAAGATCTGTAACTTTTGAAAACTGAAATGTCCAGCTTCAAAAAGGTATGGTGGGGCACTGCCTGCATGGTATCTGTCATGCTGGATACTTCCTGAGGAGATTAAACTAAACAAGTAATTCCTGGAGCAGAGGAACTAACACAACCTGGTTTCCTGCTAACCTGTCTCACAAGGTCTCTTCCCCTCTGGATTCTCTGTCTCAGACAGAAAAAGCATCTGATAAAGCTTTTTTTTAGGGGAGACATAAAGAACAACAAAAGCTTTTCTCCTCTTGGTCACCAAGGTGCAAAAAAAGCTTAATGTACTGGAGACCGTGACCCCCACTGTCAAATCTGGTCAAGACRACTAATGAGAGTTAGGAGTGGGGAACAGAAACAGACAGACAGACGCAGCGTGACTACATAGACCTTGTTTCCTTAGGAAACTGGGCTCAAAACAAAGCACACAAGTCTGGTATATTTATAGTGAAAGAGGTGGGGGGCTTTCCTTTCCAGAGGAAATGCACTGCTTTCCTGGGCCTGATCCTCACTTTACTGGAAGCTACCTCAGTTCATGCCGCCTGCAGATCCTGTCCTGCTTTTCCCAACCTGGAAGCCCGTACAAGTTCTGGAAGAAGTTAGCAGTGCCTGCAGAGGTATCAGAAGATACCTCAAGCACTCCAAGGGAACATTTATTTCTATATTAATGCTATGTATAAGATAGGTCTAAGGCACTTATGATAAATAAAAGAGTCAGTCAACTGAGATAAAAATCAGCAAAAGAGAAAGGACCATACTGAAGACAAGCTGCTGCAGCTCCATCCCATACTGCAACTTAGCAGACACTACACGTTACGAAGTACAAATTTGTACCTTTTGAGTGGTATGATGGTAGCTGCCTGTAAGAGTATGGTGCTCTCCTTTGTAGGTGGGAAATGAAGAAAGGAGAGGGCAAGGCTGAAGCAAAGTCAACCCAAAGTCCAGAGACCAGGCAAATTGTTTCTGCTCTCAGATTTGAAGATCCCTCCCAAGGGAGAGAAGAACTGCGTGAGCTAGAAGAGGCTGTATTGTTCAGTGAGCTAAAGCACTTGGAAATCTAGAATTTTTCTGCTCTACCACAAACTTGGAAGTCTCTACGTGCCTCAGATGCAGCCCGACCTCTCAGGAAGCCAAGAGACATGTAGATATTGGGATACTGAATACTAAAGACACCTATTAAATCTAGTCCCTGACAATGCAACATTGTTCTCAATTTGAAATTTCCTGGAGTTCTTTTGTATTTCAGGTTCTTGTGTTTAGAATTGGCTGTGGAAAGGTTTTCTGCCTTGTACTCAAAATGCCCAAACTGGGCTTAGGTTACTAGTTAAACATTATGAAGTGTTTTTTAAAGACCTGTAAAATACAGAGTTACTTGTTATATAGCTAAGCTTTTATTATTTGGACTTTCATCCAGAAGTATTTGAAAAGCCAAGAAAAAAATTCGTTCCTCCTTGATACGCTGATCTTGTGTCTAGTGATCACAAATGCAGATTAGAGTAAAACTCTCCACCTTACCTGATACTGTGTGTTTCTTGACAGCCCCCTATAGCCTGTACTACATAATTGTCTATAGATTTTCTTTTCAGGGTGTGATTTCTAAGAGTAAAACAAAGCAAAGCATTCAGAGATATTTCTAATCTGTCACTCTACCTCCTCTACTACTCCCCTATGGATTCTTACAGCCATACCTTTCTGGCCCTTCTGTGGAGCTGAATGTGAGATAATCTTAATTGATTATTTCGGTTAATTCCAAGATTATTCTGAAACAAGCTTAACCATGAAACAAAGCAAAAGAATTGTTTGAATTTCTCACAGTTCGGTCTTGCAGCAGCATGTGCAGGCCTGTTTCCATGTTTTAAGGTAGGCATTGTTTTTCAATGACTGTTTTATGCCCATGATCAATATACATCCTTAACCATAATTTATAAGAGATTTCACCGTGCACCTTGTCCAACATTTTCTGACTTGTACTGTCAACAGTACAAATGTATCATGGTGTTTAATGAATGTCTGAGAAGTTAACCCATTTACTATGAATAGCAGCAGACTATAGCAGAGGAGCTCTTTGTGGTCGTGAGCAAAAGTTAATAAAGGGTGTACTTCCTCTTCCTTTGGTACCTATTGTTCTTCCTGACACTGACTTTTTGTTGCCTTTCATTAAGATCTATTTAAGAATTAGCAGGCTGTGATTGCCTTTCTTCGTATAATGTCATGTACTTTATGGCTCAGTGGGGAGGCATGCTGAATTTCAGCAGTGGAAGTGCTAACACGTTCTGGGAATGGTGTCATAGAGGTAATTGAACAACATGCTTTCTGTTGCACTGGGTTTTTTTAAAGTCAGGTCTGAACACATCTCTGTACAACTCTGTAATGAAGGTTGAAAGCAAAGGCCTGATCCTTCTTTTGCTTCTGCTGGACTAAGTACTGGAGTACTCTGCTGGAGTACTGCGTCCAGCTCTGGAGCCCTCAGCATAAGAAAGACACGGACCTGTTGGAGTGGGTCCAGAGGAGGGCCACAAAAATGATCAGGGGGATGGAACGCCTCTCCTATGAAGAAAGGCTGAGAGAGTTGGGGTTGTTCAGCCTGGAGAAGAGAAGGCTTCGGGGAGACCTTATTGCAGCCTATCAGTACTTAAAGGGGGCTTATAAAAAAGATGGTGGCAAACTTTTTAGCAGGGCCTGTTGCGACAGGACAAGGGKGAATGGCTTTAAACTAGAAGAGGATAGATTTAGATAGATAGATTATAGACTAGATATAAGGAAGAACTTTTTTACACTGAGGGTGGTGAAACACTGGAACAGGTTGCCCAGAGAGGTGGTGGATGCCCCATCCCTGGAAACATTCAAGGTCAGGTTGGACAGGGCTCTGAGCAACCTGATCTAGTTGAAGATGTCCCTGCCCACGGCAGGGGGGTTGGACTAGATGACCTTTAAAGGTCCCTTCCAACGCAAACTATTCTATGATTCTATGATTCTGTGATTCTGTGATTCTATGATTCTATGATAAGTGGGGAGAAGCTTTGTTGGAGCCAATGCAGTTATATGAGTGCAAGTGAATCATAAGACTTGGTGTTTTGAATTTTGCATAAAAGGTGTTTTTAATAGCCTGCAGTTTTCTTGGCATGAACTGCATTCATGGCTCAAGACATACATGGTGGGCTGAATTTATGCTGTGTGCAGGTTTCATCTAGGTGGGATTTAATGCAAAACTTGTAAATATTCACACACGTATCCACTGACCTCTGCTGCATAACTGCCACCAGAGTCACAAATAGGACATTAGTATCTCTGAATCAAGGTGCTATCTAAGACTATTAGTGTTGGCAAGGCCAAATACAGAAGCCTTGTACAGCCACTTGTGTGACACGTGACTGGAAACATGCGCTCCACACCACATTCAGCCTCTCCTGTTAAATCCATGCCTGAGTGAGGATGAGATTTATTGCATAGTGACCAGGTTAATGTGTATATCTGTACTTAGACTTGGAGTGAGAATAACAACATGTAGACAATAACGATGGAGTTTCATTCACAGACAATAGGTTTGGAGCCCTTCAATAAAACAGAGCACTGTGGATTAAAGGGGTATTTAGGAAGTTTCTGTGTATATGATATTTGTGCTTTTGTCGCTGACTTACTTCCAATAAGACAAATAACAAGGAAATTACAGCATTTTTATAACCAGTACAGTGAAATAGTATTTAAAAACCCTTTTATTTCAACATCAAAGCATACATAAAAGAATAATTTGTTCCCAATGGAATAACAAGACAAGACAGGACACTTTGCTGTCTTTTAAAGCACGAGTTTTTTTCTTGCCAAGAACTTGAAGAAAATAGACCTGCTCAAAATGGTGAACTGATGCTTTTTGGCTTGTTAGCAAACTAATGCCCTCAATATGAGGAAGAGTCAAATCATTATTTGATTTGAGAGACAATAAAGATTAATGAGGTAAATTACATGGAAAAGAACTACAAATACTCACTATCAAATGCATATTGTAATTATATTTGTTCCTTTGAAAGCTTAAAGAAATACCAACATTCAATCAAGGAGGAAACCATAGCAATTTAAGAGCCAGGAATAATTTTCCTCATTAAATCAACTCCAAATCCCACTGCAATCAGTACCGAGCCTTTCTTCCACTCCTCCTTTCTCCTTCCCCTCCACCCCCTTCACTGCATTAAAAGGGTGGCGTTGGGAGGTCTGTATGAGCAGTACGCTCCATGTCTTGCCTGTGTGGTGTCTTGCCTGTTGGTAGGAACACATTCATGCAGGGTCCTGTTCCACCTGGGTTGTGCATGAAGAGACTTTGGAGGAGGCTTGGCTGTAGGGGACTCGGGTGAGCCTGGTCCAAAGGGCTGCCCTTAACAGACAACATGGACCCGGGCTGGAGGAGAAAGACTTCCCTGCTGGGTGCTGCGCCTGCCAGTGTGCCTTGCAGCCAGGCCGTGCACTCAAAGGACCTTTCCTGCAGCAGCCGGCACGTGCAGAGTGTCACCACTGTGCTTCTGCGTGCACATGTGGGCATCCATCACCGTCCCCGGCACTTTGAACAGGCACTTTGTAGATGAGTAGGGAAGAGGTAAACCGAGTGTGTGGAGGGGGGAAGGAGGGTGGGGAGGAAGGAAAAGAAATGTGAGAAAGCTTTAGATGTAGTCCAAGTGTCCATCTGGTGGGTCCTTCTGATGTTCCCTCGCCGAAGCCCTCCCACTGAGCATGTCTCGGAAGGATCCCTCCTTTCTCCCTCTCCTGCCAGAAACTGAGTCAGAGGCTGGTTTTGTTACAAAGGGGTCATGAAAGCTTTGTTCAGCCTGTCCCTGTAGGGTGTTCATTTCTTTAGGAGGATATTTAGGCTGTCTGAGACTTGGTTGTTCTTATTCACACAAAGCCAAACAGCCTCAACCTGGGAAGCCAGCGCCTCCGAAACTCAGCTGGAAGGTGCCACGCTAGAAAAAGCCTGGGGTTGCTTCAGC
The DNA here is from genome assembly GCA_035582835.1 of Phoebastria nigripes. Classification (NCBI taxonomy): domain Eukaryota; kingdom Metazoa; phylum Chordata; class Aves; order Procellariiformes; family Diomedeidae; genus Phoebastria; species Phoebastria nigripes. The sequence continues at coordinate 2,278,196 of JAYKAV010002810.1, forward strand.
TCCTAAGCCAACCGCTGAATCAAGGGGTACTTTTGGTTGCTGATTAGTGTTCCTAATCATGTTTCAGGTTGCTCATTTATCCTGACTTAGCGAGGGAGAAGAAGCAGGGGGAAACATCTGCTGTGGGCACAGCAGCTAGGCTTTTGACCCACTGCTGCTCCAGGGAAAGAAAATACCTTGCTGCGTGCCTGGTCTTTTCTCAGCAGACCGGCTGAGGGATGAGAATTCAGGCTTCAACTATGCACCTCTTCCTCCCGCTTTCCCGGGGCTCCCCAGAGCCTGCATCCTCAGCTGTGCTGGTTCTGGTCATGTAGGTGGCTTTTGCAAGGGCTTGAGATGGTATCTTGTCTTCCCATTGCTCCCAAACCCAGTGGAGCTCCCAGTCACAGCTGGGGCTGCAGGAACTAGCTGTGATGTTATTGGGCTGCTTCTAAGTCACCAACTTGGAAAATTAGCTTTGCTGTTTACTAGGCTGGATTTTGACTTTTAAAATTCAAAACTTTTTTTTTGAGGAGGGGGGGATTACATTTTACAGGTGTTTGTTGGATGGGGGGATTAATATAATACACACTGGGAGAAGAATATATGGCATAACAGAGCTCTAAGGAGCCACAGAGAGAGAGATAAAAGAAACTGAAATACTGGAATGAAAGTAACTGATTTCAGAAAGACTTTCATGAAAGTCTGGGGGATTTAATAGTTACATAAGGGAATAAGAAATAGAAGAGAATTTTGCTATTCTACTTGCTTTAAAAAACACAAAAAATTGTTTATTTTTTTCCATTTTACTTTCGTTTTGGAACCTACAGGTTCAAATTAAATTTAAACAGATGTGCACGAGCTATTTAGTTTCAAACTCCTGAAGAAAGAGCACGTCTGCATTTCCACTGATATAAAGTGACACACAACCACTATAAAATGAAAGCCATTGTACAACAGAGCTATTTGTCTTGCTCATTTAAGATAGAGAAACATTTTAAATGAAAATGTAAACAGGCCATTAAACCTGACTATAGGAGGATGCCAAAAAGGTTACTTCTGAAAACATATGCTTGAAATCAGAAAACGGAAAATGAAAAATGAAGCTCTGTGACTGTTAAGACCTCATCCCTGGCTGGGAGGGAAAATGCAAAGTGGGCATGGGGGGAGATACAGCAGGATTTGAAGAGACTCTTGCATCCAGTAGTTATTTTAAAGACTTAGAAAGAAAATACATGGAATTTTATAGTATTGAATTGCTGGTGAGAGGTTTCGTTTGTTAATACAGTGCTCAGTTTACTTCTTGGTGAGGGTCTGGGCTCAGAGTCTGTTCACAGAAAAGAAATACACACAGTCCTTCCTGCGAATGATGGGAACACAGGGGCAGCTCCCCAGCACTGCTGTAAGTCAAAGCATCTCCAACGATGTCTGTGGAGCTACACCAGCTTACATGAGCTGAAGACCTGGCCTAGAGTTTCCAGCCAACTGAGTGGCTGTGTTGGAAACCATTTTGGTTTGCTCTTTTTGTTGTTATTTGTTTTTCCAGTGCTTAGCAGCATGCTTGGTGGTCATTTAGGACACACAGCCTCTGCCACAGCTCAGCTCCTAAGCGGAACTGGGCGCAGCCACCACGTACAAAAAGGGGAGTGGGAAGGGGATGCACGGGTGTGTGCAGCCATTCAACCGCCCCATGCCCATGCAGCTAAAAGCATGGGCTGCAGCTAGTGGCAGAGAGGAGGCAAGAATCTTACATGTCCCATAAGCCTTCTCCAGTAACTCTATTCCTGCCGTTCAAAAGGTCTTTCTCTTTTCTAAGTCTTTTTCCACATATATATGTATCTTTTCTTCCCTTAGCCCCTTTCTGCACTTGATTTGAGCTCTTCTAATCTTGAATGATTTCCTTGTCTCTCTTTTTACCCTGACGTTCCTGCTTCTTTATTTTTCCTTCCCTTTAAAGGGAGTAGAAACATTTCTAAATGGCTAAGTGACATTATTCAGTGGGAGCTTTCTCCTTCTGTTTCCTCCTGCACTGCTCTAAATTGTGTTTGCTTTCCCTCCCTAGTGCTCCAACAGGAATAGTCTCCTATTGTCCGCTCTGCCAACACTTGAAGCTTTTCTCTGGTCATTTCTTGCTCCAGTTATCACATCCCAGTCTCTGGGCTCAGCCCATTTTGCTCCCAGTCCCTCGGTCCGTTCCCAATCCCTCCGGCAAGCTCGCCACCTTGTACCATTCATTCCTTGTCTCCTTGGCTCTGCATCTCTGCTCTGTCTTCATCTCTTCTTTTCCCTCCAGAGGTGTTTGAACTCCTTAAGCCCTTCACATTTCATACCTTACCTAAAATAGTGCTTTTCTTTCTGCTGCCTTCTTTCCTGCCCTTGGTGATCTGCCATGACTGTTCCTTTTGTCTGCTTTCCCCACTCCTGCCTCGGGGCCCCTTTCCATGCTGCCTTCTGATTAATGTGTGTCAGTGCCCTCCATTTCCTTCTCCAAATCACTTCTTGAAAGCCCACCTATTCTATAAAATGCAACCATTTGAAAGTTGCTCTTTGGGGCTGGCGAGGAGCAATTCCACCTTATTTGACGGCGTGAAGCCAGTACAAAACCAGTACAACCATTGCTTTCACACTTGGTATAGCCACCGTCACCTCTTTTGCTGCAATACCAAGCTCTGTGGTGCTGATTTTCACCTGTGCCATAGACATCCCTTAAGACATTGAGAAGCAAGGGAGGAAGAATGGCTTGATGGCTTCTGTGCTTCCCTAATTTCCTGGGCTTGCATGGGGAAGAGTGGCTGCGGCTGGGTCACTGAGGTTTTGCACCACACAGGCCATCACCCCAGATGCCATAATCTCTTCCCATCCTCCCTACTTCTCTTCCAGACATGCCAGTCGCACTCCATGGCAGAAACTCCAGAAAAGTTTAAAGGGTGTGAATTCTTCCCACCGCAGACGTCCTGCACCAAGCAGGCATTTCCCTCACGTGGAGGAAGCCCCAGATGGTCCAAGCTGGGGAGTGGATCTTTGGTCCAAGGCATGACTTTTGATTTTTGCTTAGTATTGTGTTTCTCTAAGGGCAGCAGGCAAAGTTTCAGTGCTTTATAAATATGATTAGCTCTAATAACTCAGTAATAATAATGCTTTTTTGAAAGACTTTATTTTTATGAGTGTAATTATGTTGCTTTTATTTAATAATTCTAATTTAAAGACATCTCTTTGCAAAATTCCTCAAATTAAATTGCAGTTATTCCTTTTCCTATGCAATGGATTATGAGTGTATATTGGATCTACTCTTACATTTTTTTCTTCTCTCTAATCCAGCCAAACTCTTATAAGCAGTATTTTACTTATATTAGAGCTGTGTCTCATTGGTATTATGGGCACTTCAACCTGACTGTGTTTGGGGGTATTTATTTTGGCTGTTGCATCATCACATATTTAGACGAGAGGAAATAACTATGTGCCTTCTAAATTGCTAACACTAAGGGGAGCACTTAATCTTTAGAATATCTTAACTATAAATCCAACATCAACACGTGTGTCAGAAAACACATGAATTCTTTGTGCCTAAATATTCAAGGATCATGATTAATGCTTAATGCAAAACACACACGAGGTGCGTGGAAATGGAATGCCAGTTGCTTTAGGTCCCATTAAAGAACCTCAAAATCTACATTTAACGATATTCCTGAAAAATCCTTTGTATACTTCCTGAGCTATTTGTGTTTCTTTACCGCTTGCTTGCTGTAAGTCTCCCAATGTCAAGCACTGTGCCTTTTTGCCCACTCTCCAGCCTTCGAGTCAGAGTCATCCTTGGGAAAGCGAACGTGGGGATGGAGACAGTGGGAGCAAAAAGAAGAGCCTGTGCCTTGCCGACAGCTCACTGCTAGCTGAGTCAGCCAAGGGGACGCAAGGGGATTAACACAAGTGGCAGGACAAAGCGGCCCATTTCCCTGCTGCCGGCAAAGACAAGACAAGGACTTATGGATCCCAGTTCTTTAGGGTCTTCTTCCTGCTGCTCCCGAGGCCCCTTCAGAAAGGCAGCTCCTCACTGGACCCAGTGGCTTGTGTAAGAGCTGAGACTGCACAGGCAGCCCGGTCATGCTGCTGGGAGGCTGGCCTCGGCAACACACGGAGCGACCAGCAGGTCCCCTCTGCCCTGGGACTACTGCAACACTGAGACTTCAGAAGCAATTGTCATGTGAAAAGTTGAGCAGATTCAGCCCCAGATATATACCAGTGCTCAGCAAAACCTTCCTTTGGAATGCAAGTCCCCCTTGACCCTTGTCATTGTAAATGAAGGTGCTGAGAAACCTGTGAACACTGAACTGCATGCCCCTGGTGATTCAGTGTGCGGCCATGGCCCCTGCCCTTCAGAGCTACCTGGTGACATTGCTTTTCCCTGGGGAAAGGCTTTTATATAAATGCTGCTTCAGCAGTTGTTAAAGCAATGCCTTCGCATATTCACGGGTATGATGGAGATTGGTCCTTGAACATGGGCACGCTCCTTAGATTTACTTGTGTTTTGCATCCTTCACATTTTTTTTTAAGTATGATGTACACATAGTATTCTATAAAATGTACTGTGAACTGAAGGAGCAGTTTTAATCTCATTCCATGAATATGTTTTACTGGGTCTGTAAGACCTCTTCAAAGAAAGCTGTCTCAACGATTCTACTGCATTTTCCCTACATCCCTTATTTATTCAGTAGAACAGAAGTTGTTTCTTCTCTATAATAGGAAGAGTTTGTGAGTGTTTGGAATCTTGTTACACACCTACTTTAAAATGGACCTTTTCTATATTATTTATTTACTTTTTTTAGCATTGCAAGACAAAGTTCAGTATCACCGGTGAAATGCTCAGAAAGTTCAATGTTATGTGAGGTTAAAAGTCTTTAAAATCACAAGGAGCACCCAAACACATTTTGACTCTTCTGAGGAAGGCAGCATCTGTCAGAATCCTGCGGCCACCGATGCTGGCGCAGGTGCAGGGATGTTTATTCTGTGTGAAAACACCTCTTTTTTTTTTTTTTTTGGTTGCTGAGATAACTTCACTGGAATATCCTATGGATAAACAGTTGATCACACACCCGTTTTTACTGTGGAGGATATATCTGCCATGACAGCATTGTTCTGGCAGCGTGAACAGATATGCAAAGTGTATTAAAGACTCACAGGCTGCAACTTCATCTGTGGATGAGCAGGGAAAGGACTTAAATATGATACTGCAAGTACTAGTAGATAAGCAGTTCCACAGTTCTGTTATCTCCACAGTGATATTTTATAGTCCACTGTTCCTGGGAAGCAGCAGTCTTAATCCCCTTTAAGTTGTGAAGCTAGCGCTCATGAGCATTTTTGTGGGGATGCTATAGGCAGACCAAGAATAAAGAACCACAAGAAACTGGAAGAGACCTTTATTTAAGGGCCCTTCAATTCAGATCAGAAACTCTATGAACAACCTTCCTGGGCTCAGAAGGACAAGTGCAGTGATTAAATGCAGGCATTATCCTGCTGCAAGCTTAAAACTCACTCTCCTGGGCTTTGTCTTGCAGTGCAGTGTGCCTATATTATCCACCATTTACAAACTCCGCAAAATCTTTCCTGACCTCGCAGGCAGAATGCAGGACTGTGTGTTATGGGATCCAGATGAGACTTCTGGATAGTGAATTAAGAAAATCAGATTTAATTTGGGAAAGGGATGATGATCATCACCATCTATTAGGAAGTTCAGCTACCTGTTTTTACTGATGCAATCAAAGAAAGGTGGTTAGCGTCTTGGTTCAAAGCACGTACCTTGGCAAAAGAGAGTTAATGTTTCAGCTTTCCTCCCAGTGGTAAATGGCCACTGCCTACTTTCAGTAACTGGTAGACTGGAAAATAAGCAGAAGCATTTTGCTTAATTGTGTAGGTGTAGCAGCCATGATTTATTTTGTGATTGTCATGCATACGTGGATTATACAAGGAGATGAGCTGATCTGGGAACTTAGCACCATGTTATGACTTACCATTGTTACAATTGAGGAACACCAGTAATGGCAACTGTCCTTCTCTCACGCCCCTCGTATTTTTTTTAGATCTGCTTTGCTTTATTTCTATTCCACTTGATGTTATTTGAGTATCTTGTTTTGTTTTCATTTAAGAAAGAGAAGAAGGAGTCTTGCAATGGTTCAGCTCTGCTCCTGAGTGTTGCCAAGTGCAGTTTTAGACACAGTGTCAACCACTCTAGGTCCCATGACCAGAAATAACTCACAGAGCATTTAAATTATTTGTTGACCACAGGTACATGATGAAGAGTGACTTGAGTGAGAAGGTCCCATCTGGGCTGCCATGCTGCCCTGGCTGCATGGTCCCACACCAGCATTCAGAGCAGTGGGAACCCAAGCTGCTGTGCAGAGAGCTGGGAAAGCAGCAAATTCTGGCACCCGCCATGAGTTTGCTCTAGCTGACAAATCCAAAGCAGTTTTTTTGGTAAATATTGGACTAAATAAAGACTGCTGGGATTTAATTTTACTTGAAAAATACAGGACAAAGCAAAGCATGAAGTAATGGCATCCCATTCCTTCACTTTGCCATCGCTCAGTTTATATAGCCCGGGTAGTGATGTCTCATTTTAGAGGAAAGACTGCATTGCTGATAACAGGTATATGCTACTTGCATCTTTTGGCTGTGGTCCCTCAGTCCATGGCATGCATCATGGGACCCGATCATTCTGGAGTCTTTCCTGCTTATGTGGGATTGGGCAGGTTTCAATTCAATGTGATTCATACTGTGTAGATTTTCAGTAGTCGGGTGCCATTTTAAATAAACAAGCACGTCTAACATCCCACTTACAGAGCCTTTCCTATTCCTGAGCCCATACAGTCACTGTATGAGAGCAGGAATCTGTGTGCTTCCTTATGATGCGATTTCCCTCAGTGCTCCTTTTGCAATGGTGCTTGGATTAAACTTAACCAGAACACCTTGGAAAAAATTTAGACCTTCTTTCAAAACACAACAGCTGAGTATTATGGGAGCATCACATCCATCCTAAATTATTAGAGGCAGTACTGGCAATATACTTGGTGACAGACTCTCACTTGACCAAACAGAAGAGCTGCGGTGGGTAGACAGGCTGGATGGGCTACTGTTTATTTGCCGTTATCATTAGGCTACATTAAGACTGACAAAAAATGCTTCACACATCTGTCAAAATTATTAGTTTTCCCACACCAAAATGTGCTGTTATTGCAGATTTTGCCAGGTGGTATTGATAAATATAGACTTTTGAGTTAATTTCTTTAGTCTGTGAGGAAATGTTTGGTCTTGGGAAGAGATGCTGTGTGGTTAGCAGGTTTTGCTGTTCAGAATTATGTGAAGAGGCAGCAGTCCAAAGTGGACAATGTAAGCAAAGGAGAGTTTGCTGCTTGCCTATTTCTCTGATTAGAGGAAACCTTTGAGGCAGGAATTGGTTTTCTTTGACATTCCTGAAAGAATAATTTACTTGCACATTCTCTGACCCTCTCTGTGCCAAGACTGGCATAGATGGGTAAATAAAACAGTTGATGTTTTGAGGCTAGCTAGGCTCAGTATCACTGGGGGATTTTTTATCCTCTGCGGGAAATCAAATGGTGCTGCCATTCAGTGCCAGAACAGGGATATCATGTGACAGAAGAGGTGTACTATCAATTGCATCATTAATAGAGGTATGCTTGATGTGTAGTGCATATCTCCAAGGACACAGTCTGGCTAGTATGCTAGTCTGATTTCATTACTCCCATCTGATCTTGAGGCCTCACCATATTCATACCCTTTTTTTCACTGGAGGCAGGAGTTGATATTCTAGCCCCATACAAACAAAGTTGCTCTCAGTGAACCACAGCATGCCATATCACCATCTGGAGCACATTTCTGAGAGAGCAATCAGTGCTGTTGTCTATCACGTCTCTCTACCAGCAGCTGTTTCCTGCCAAGCTCGTTGCCTCCAGGTCTCCGCTGTTGTCTGCTCAGTTGGCTCTTTCTAGGCTGTGCAGCTCATGAGCAGCCAATCTGGGACAGCTGTAGAGCACACAGACCATTCACCATACAGAGTTTAGCAATGTATCTGGTTCTGACTTTGCCTGGTCCCCTATGACCTTGATTCCAAGCATTAATGAAAATATACTGTTAATATTGCATGACTTAATTTTCCCTTGGGAATTCTGTGGAAAAAAAGCACAGTGGTGAAAATCCGTGGTTTGCTGGCACATAGGTGGATAGGTATTGTGCGTATAGCTTCTGTCTTCTCACGAGGTGCAGCACTGGTGTTGAAGAGCATAGGCTGGGATTGTATCAGTCACCAGTAATTTATACTACCCCTTCCCTCAGAAAAAGATTCAGCAGTAGCATCCTGTTCAAAATCCTAAAAGTTTTGAAAAAAACATCCCACCTGTTTCAGATAAAATACTAAACTGTTTTTTACCTGCTACACAGAAGTCTCCATTAAAAGTCATGGTAAAATGAATACTGAAAAGCTTAGCACTTATGCATGCTATGACCATAAGATGGAGATATTGGGCTACAAAAGAAATTATGTACTTCATTCCCTCACCACTTTGGTTAGTGTGGGCTTTTTAAAGAAAAATGTTGATGATGATTAGCTAAAATTAGTGTTGTGGTAGGGATTAGAGACTAGCCAAACCAGGATGGCAGAGTGCTAGAAATATGAAGTCTTGGTTTTAAAGTGCACTATTAAAAGTGGAAATGTGAGCTGCTTTTGTAATAATTTCAACAGTGGATTAAGGTGTGCCTTTGTGTCACAAAAATATGTTGAAACATCATACCTCCAAATAGCAGAGGTACCCTCCTTTCTGATGAGTGGAAAACTATATATAGCTCTCAAGGCAGGTAAAATGGCTTGTGGATTACACAATCTGTACAGTTATTTTCTAATCTTTAAGTACATCATCAGAGCACAGGGTCTGGCCGGCATTTCACTCTCTGCAAGAGGCTCCAGGTCTGCAATAACTGAGTGGAGGAAATTTTAGGTGACATTAAAGGAGAGGGAGGAAGGGTTTGCAGGGGAAACTGGGAGGGAGGGATTTCAGCCAGCCACCCTTGGGGTGCATCTCAAACAGGCAACCTTTACCAACCTCTGGGTAGTCATTTTATTAGTGAGAGGATAATTTTACTTTGAAAAGCATCTTAAAAATAGTACCTTCTTACTCAGCTGATCCACTTCTTTCTGCAGGCTTTCATGTCTGGCTGTCTGTTGTCCCTTCTTAACTTGCCCCAGGCTGAAGGAGCAAGCTGGCCCCAATTCTTGGTCATGTGTCCCCCTCAGAAATGTCTGGAAAGTTTAGGTCAGCTGTACTTGGTCTGAACTCAGTGAATGCAGTATTTTTGCACAAGCAGAAATGAGGGCTTAATTTGGTTCATGGAAATTTTCAATTAGCTGTTAATTATTAATGGTGGAAGGTGATAATTAGATAAGGGGAAGTGTGATTTCTTAATAGCAAAGGTAGTTACTGGAGAGATAGCTTCAGCAAGGGTATAGCAGATTTACCATCAAGTTGAAATCTTACACCCCAGTCCAGTCACCTGTCTAAAAGTGATGCTTTGTTCAGTTAGCATTTCTGACTTGTGTGTATGAGGAAGCCATGGATTAAATTCTGTGGCCTATGTAGTGCAAGAGGTTAGACAAAATGATCACAGGGGTCACAGGATGACAGAACAGCTGAAGTTGGAAGGCAGCTCTGGAGACTATCTAGTCCAACCCTCTGTGTTCAAAGCAGGGGCAGCTACAGCAAATTTCTCAGGGCCATGTCCTGTTGGGTATTGAGTATCTCCGAGGATGGAGACTCCACTACCTCTCTGGACAGCCTGTGCCAGTGTCTGACCACCCTCGTAGTAAAAAAATGTTTTTTTCTTATGTTTAAATGGAATTTCCTGTTTTTCAATTTGTGCCCATTTCCTCTTGTCCTGTCACTGGGCATCACTGAGAAGGGTCTGGCTCCGTCTTCCTTACTCCCTCCCTTCAGGTATTTATATAGATTGATGAGATTCCCCTGAGCCTTCTTTGCTCTAGGATGTACAGTCCCAGCTCTCTCAGCCTCTCCTCATATGACAGATGCTCCAGTCCCTTCACCATCTTTCTGGCCCCCTGATGAACCTGTTCCAGTACGTCCATGTGTCTCTGGTACCAGGAGAGTACCCAGAGATCTCCAGATCTGGACCCAGCACTCCCCATGTGTCTCACCAGTGCTTAGAGGGGAAGGATSATATGCCTTGACCTGCTGGTAACGCTCTTCCTAGTGCAACCCAGGATGCTGTTGACCTTCTTTGCCATGTGGGTTTATTGCTGGGTCATGGGCAACTGGGGGTCCACCAGGACTCCCTGGATCCTTTCCTGCAAAGCTGATTTCCAGCTGGTCAGACCCCAGCCTGTACTGGTGCATGTGGTTATTCCTCTCCACATGCAGGACTTTGCACTTCCCCTATATTGAACTTCATGAGGGTCCTGTTGGCCCATTTATCCAGTCAGAGGTCTCTCTGAATGGGCACCACACCCACCTGGTGTATCGGCCACCACTTCCAGCTTTATATCATCTGCAGACTTGCTGATGGTGCACTCTGTCTCCCATCGTCAAGGTTATTAATGAAGATATTTAACAGTATTGGATCCAGTATTTACCCCTGGGGCACACCACTAGTCACTGGACTCCAGATGGGCTTTGTGCTGCTGATTACAACCCTTTGAGCCTGGCAGTTCAGCAAGTTTTCACTCCATCTCACTGTCCACTTATCTAGCCCATACTTCATCAGTTTTTCAATGAGGATGTTACAGGAGACAGTGCCAAAAGCCTTGCTAAAGTCAAGATAAACAAAATCCACTGTTCTCCCCTCATCCATCGAGCTAGTCACTTTGTTGTAGAAGGCCATCAGGTCAGTCAGGCATGATTTCCCCTTCATAAATCCACACTGAATACTCTCAATCACCTTCTTGTCTTTAATGTGTTTGGAAACGATTTCCAGGGTAATTTGCTTCATCATGTTCCCAGGGATTGAGGTGAGGCTGACTAGCCGGTAGTTCCCCAGACCATCCTTATTGCCCCTCTTGAAGCTAGCAGTGACACTCACTTTTTTCCAGTCCTGAGGAACTTCCCCCAGTTGCCATGACCTTTGAAAGATTATCAAGAGTGGCCTCACAATGATAGCTGCCAGATCCCTCAGCACTCGTGGGTGCATCCCATCAGGGCCTGTGGACTTGTGTGGATCCAATTTGCTTAAATATTGCCTAACTGGATCGTCCTCCACCGAGGATAAGTTTTCCTTACTCCAGACTTTCCCATCAGTCTTGGGGACCTGGGATTGCTGAAGGCCAATCACACTGGTAAAGGCTGAGGCAAAGAAGGCACTCAGTGCCTTGGCCTTTTCCATGTCTTTTGTCACCAGGTCCCCTGGTCTGCTCAGCAGTGGGCCCACATTTTCCCTAGTCTTTCTTTTGCTGTTCATATACTTGTAGAAGCCCTTGGTGTTGCCCTTCATGTCCCTCACCAGATTCAACTCCAGATGGGCTTTGGCTTTCCTAAGCCCACCCCTGCACACTAGAACCATGTCTCTGTGTTCTTCCTGGGTTACCTACCCCCTCATCCACCTCTTTTACACTTACCTTTTATGTTTGTGTTTAGTCAGGAGCTCCTTGTTCATCCATGCAGGCCTCCTGCTGCCTTTGCTTGATTCCTGACTTGTTGGGATGGACCATTCTTGAGTTTGCAGGAGATGATCCTTGAAAATCAAACAGCTCTTCTGGACTCCTCCTCTCTCCAGGACCGTCTCCTGTGGGCTTCTTCCAAACAGATCCCTGAATATGCCAAAGTCTGCTCTCCTGAAGTCCAAGGTTGTGATGCTGCTTTTTGCCTTGTTCCCTTCTTCCAGGATCCTGAACTCCATCATGTCATGGTCAGTGCAGCCAAAGCTGTCCCTGACTTTCACATCCATGACCTGTTCTTCCCTGTTTGTAAGTAACAGGTCCAACAGAGCATCTCCCGTCATTGGCCCCTCGAGCACCTGTGTCAGGAGGTCCTTTCTGACCCTAAAGATTCATGATTCCCTGAACAGGGAAACTCTGATTTTCAGCTCTTGTCTGAATTTGGCATATTATCAGTAGGTAAAAAGATGTCTACTGGTAAGCGGATCAGAGTTCACAGGGAGAACAATGACAGTGAAACCCAGAAATTTACTTTTACATTCATTCTTCTGGCTAGAACCACATTTTAGCAATTCTGTTTCACAAAGCAGAATTAAAATTTTCTTCCCTCTTCTGTGTTAATAGCAGTAACTAACTTTGAGCCAAGGAACTAAATACCTGTGGCCCTGAATTTAAAGAGAAATTCTCTTGAGAAAAGCAATTGATTTCTGACAGAGTGGAAGGATGTTGAACTTAATAAGACCAGATCGTATGTTTGAAATTTAGCAAGTGCATAAAAATGCTCTTATCAGAAGGCCAAATGGTGTGATATTTTTACATGGTTGCTTCTATAAGTGTAATCACACAAATTAAATTAGGAGTTATCTAAAAGAATTCTGATTTTTTTGATATAACAGAAGAAATCAGGGGGAATGCAGTTCAAAGAAATTTGTAGAATATACCACGTACTTTGGGTAAGGAAAATATTGGTCTATTTGGTGTGCCCTTTAGAATGTAGGTAAGGTACATAAAGACAGTAAATATTTGCATTGCATAGGTTGGGTAGGTGCCGAAGATGGAAGCCCAGTGCCCCTAGACTGCGTATGGAGGCAGTGGGGAGAGACAGGATCCCCCTTGGAGAAGCCAAGTTTGTGTCTGCTCTGGAGAACTCGGTAGTGCCATCCAGTTTCCTGTATGCGTGTGTGATCACCCAGATTCACACAAGGTGAGAGCCCCCCTTACTCCTCAATACTTCCTTCTCATGATCTGTTTTCCATAAGAAAGTAGCCTGGGTGAGGAGGGGTGAGAGCCTCTTACAGCAGATGACCAGCCTGGATGCCTGGGGCACTGGGAACATGGGGTCCTCTGAGAACCTAAATGCGGTTCCTGCTGTGAAACTCCTTTGGGGACCCTCTCTCCTTGCACTGACCCTCTAAAACCATGCAAGTTAGGCAGCACAAATATGCAAACAGGTACAGTGCCATACAATGACTCCGTGGGAGCTTAGTTCTGCAAACTGCAGTGCTTAGTTCTGCCTGTCAATCTGGACTTAGGTGTCTAGCTGCAGTTACTTTTTTTTCTGTGTGAAGATAAACAGTACTATTGACATTGGAAATTACTCTTGCCAAAGAGATTTTGAACTTTAGGCAGCCAAGTTGGGGAGTATTGGTGTAAGCAACCCATCTGGAGTCGTATGATAGATGGGCAGCACAGCCAGGAAAAGCACACGGGTGCCCTGACACTGGGCCCATGCTGCCTCCCCTCTTCAGCCACTGCACTCCTTAAGGTATTTTATTGCTTATGTCTTTCAGGACATGTGAAAAAGGCTTAAAATACACAAGACAAATTATCCGACATGATTCTCTGGAAAATGTTGTGTATCTTAAAAGCAGCCAAAGTGCAGAGTGTATGCCAGTTGTAACAGTAATCACTCATTTTCTGTTTTGACCTAGCTGAGAAATTACAGACTTGGAAAGGAGCAATTTGAATCTAAGAATCTTTGCCGTTTCAAAGGTTTTCTTTCTTTTTTCCTTCTGGGAGCAGCATGTGCTGTGTGAGTTGTTTTTCCACTTGTTCAGAACACATCCTACTTCATCTGGCCCTGCTCCCCTAAGGTAGTTAATCTATTGGAGATACATAGTTATATCATATCTCACTTTCTGCCACTCAAGCTCTGTCTCAGACATTCACCCAGAAGCCAGAAGTGGAACTGGTAAGGGTTAAACATTAGAAGATCAGTGAATTGCAGAAGAATTTCTCACTGTTTCCAGGTCAAGTATTCATAGGTTGTTTTGTTTTGAGCTGTGGCTTCTAGACTTGGATCATGTCAACATACAGAGCAGGGCTGACACTGAGACATCCATTTAATAAATATTTACTTTTATGTGTGTGTGTGTGTGTGTGTGTATGTTTGCATGTGTATGTGTGTTCACTGTGCTCACATCTAATGTCCATCCTTAGTAGATGGATTTATCCCACTCTTTGTCTTGCCCGCAAGACAAGCCCAGGACACATATTTACTAGAAACAATACTCTGGAATGCATTTGTGGTTGTAGAGTGCATTTCATGGTATCCTGCTTTAAACTTATATTAGTACTACTATTTTTAACAGCGGAGTAGCTGCATCACTCAACTGTTGGCACAGTGAACTGAAATAGAAAAAAATGCTCTTTATGCTACAGTCTCCACTGATACAATAAGTTACGTTAAAAACATTTCCTCACATTTATTGTCTCCTTAGAAATTAAATTAAAGCATTTGAAAGGTTTTCATCCTTCCACTAGTTTGTTTTGAAAATCTTGTTGTTATGTGAGCTAAAAAAGGAAGCTGAGAATTTTTTACAATGGGTACAAAAACCATTGATATGTCAGTACGCAATGATTAAAATGACATACAAAGGTATAGGTAATAAAAGACAGTTATTTTCAAGCACACGTGAAAAAATCATAGTTAAGGTGAGACTTAAATGCACATGTTGGGATAATGTATGTGGAGCAATGCCAGTGTGCAATAGTATTTGTAATTTATGCTTCTTTGAAACAATCTTGTTTCTGAAAATTCAAACAAATCACTTCAAAATTCCACAATCATTTGTCATGGTTAGGGTATTTTCATGTTCATTAGTTTTCTTGGATCAGACTGTAATTTCCTCTTATTTATTTATTGCAAATTTGATCTATTGCTCTTTGTATTGATAGGTATATTCTAAATTTGAACTGTAAGGTCCAAATGTGATTAGTGAAGCCAACAAGTGATCTTTCATGTTTTGCAATGGCACAGCTCTTTCTAGCATGAATACTGCCACTTCCTTTGAATATTTGTGTATGCAGCTCTTTATTTTTAATATTTTCTGTAGACCTCAGCTATCTTTAGATTAAGCCAGGAAAAGCATGGCTAGTATGTGACTGACTTTTCATATTTTATGAAAAGCCCCCAGGTGTTATTTATTCACCTGTGGTATAAGCCATTGTTCTGTGCATGGTTGCCTGCCATGAAATGTCCTTTTCTGATCCTTGCCTTTTAATCAGAGCTATATTCCACCTCATCCCAGGCCCCGTCTATGGTAGCCAGGCAACGAGGTGTTTGCCAGTGGAAAGTCAAGAGCAGCCTGCAACACACAATTTTAACTTCATGGAGCGAAATGAGGAAGGTTTCTCTTTTTGTGTTAGGGTCTCTTGGGCAACTGCTTTGTACCACCCTTGCAGTAAAGCTGATTGATTCCAATCCTCAAATTCATTGTGTAATTCATCCAACAGCCATTCACCACTTTATGTATGACACAGCAATAAAATTTTCATCTTGATTATGATCCCTTAATCTAAAACAACCAACCATCATCCATAATGGCCACTAACATTTAAACTGATCCAAACCACAAAAAATAACTCTTCAAACCATCGTTATTTAGAAAGTTATGAATTTGCTGCAATCATGTGAAACTGGCAGGCTATTTAGAAAGAACAAGCTTCACCTGAATTACTAGAGTTAAAATCTTTTCCTCCAGGGAAATGTGACCTAGAGAAATGTTTCACATTATCCCAGGAAAAGGAGCCATGCTGAAAAGATTAGAAACCATCCCATGCACACATGCACACATATGCTTACATGCACGCACACTCTCCCACCCCTAGCAATACTGTGGGTAGCAGAAGGAGCAGTGCCCTTTTGCAGACTCCTGCCTTGTGCTCAAAGGAAATGCAGCAGACATTTAAATATTTCCAAACCAAACAAGACATCCTGAAGGATTCTCCTCCTGTGGCCTCATTATCTGCTTACATCTGTGTTTTTAAAAATCAAAAGAAAGGCTGAAGCAGGCAGAGCCACCCTAGACAGGAGCAGAAAGGGGAAGTGGAGGAGAAAGGAGAAAAAGTTTAATACCTTAACTCAGGCTGCCCTCACTTTCTAAGGAGACTGGGTTTAAAATATGATTGGAAATCAGAATAATCATTAAAACAAAGCACCTTTCTTTTCTAAGGTATCATGTCTAAGTATATAGCTTTTAAATGCGTAGGAAGGCTGATCCTGTAAAGACAGTGGCAAGACCTGTTTGTAAGTAAGTACCTGATCATTCCTCTAGAGTTTAGGGACCAATTCTTCCCTAAAGCTGCACCTTTGCATTTGCTTTCCAATAGGAAGATCTGGGGCGCAATTCTTCTGCCTATACGACCCTGGGGGCCCAGCAGGGCCTGAGGCTGACATGATGAGCAAGCTGTTGAGTAATAGGCTGATTCAGACAAGACCTTTTTCAGTGAGTGCCAAACGTCATCTGAGCCCCATCCAAGCCCAAGGAGAACCTTCCAAAGGATGTTCCCTACATGACCTACCTTCACAGTGCCTCCTCTTGTCCCTAACCCTCCCTGGATCTTTGCTTTAGTTTTGGGCATCTTTACACCAAATAAAAATACAGCCTGCCCCATTCTCCCTGATGGTCTTGTGCACCTACTAACATGAAAGGGTACCCGCTGAAAAATTCCCAATCATTTTCGGTGTGTGGGGAAGGAACTGCAATAGTGACTGAGCATTGCAGACTTACTGCCTGTAAACATTCAGCTTTGGGGAAAAAAACAGTAATCAGCAAGGAATTTGGCTTCAAAGTCAATGGCATGATACTGTGTGGTCAGGCTGCATTCTCCAATGATGGCTGAGTAGCCCCAGAGAGATTGTGCCTTGCTGATGCAAAGTGTTTGGAAAGCATCTCCAGGAYAATCGCTCCAAAGATGCCGTCTCACCTATAAAACAGGTTAGCCACAACCTGCGAGCTGGGCCAGCTGGGGTGGCAGAGCCACCGTCAGCGTCACCCCTGGGAAAGGGGTGTGGGCCACCCCCACTGTTTGCCCTTTCCCACCACTGCTGGGAAGCTGTAGTGTTGGGACTGGGTATGGGGCTTGCAGAGAGAGGGAACAGAGGGCAGGCATGAGGTAAGGGATTCAGATTTGGCTGAGAGTGAGGTGGAGAGAGAAAGAGAAGAAGCCTGAAGCAAAGGAGATGAGAAATGAGAAAGGGAGGACAAGAATAGGGTCCTTGTTCCTTGCTTCAGCCATGTTCAGCAGCTCTCCTCCCACTGGATACGTGCTCTGTTTTTTCACCTTGAGAATGTGATCATCCTGTAAATAAACTATTTTTAAACATAAAAAGCATCTCTACCTATGACATGCCTGTCAGTGTTTGCCTTAGCAAAACCATAAGCAGCTCTTAATGCTATAATATCATGGCCTTCCTTGATAGACGTGTGTATATGAGTCAGCCAAGGAGTTGGCAGTTTGTGTTACAACTGAACGCAGTACAAGCTCTGAGGACCAGCTTCGGTGTTGCTTTATGTCATGAATCACCTCCTGCCTTGCATCTGAATTACCCTGCTGCAGAGGCAAAGGCTGCTTCAGGCATGCCAGGGAACAGGCTGAGGTAAGGGCAGAGCAGAGCTAAGGAGAAAGGCATGCAAATGGCCGTGGGCACAAGGACTCTGCTCCCCTGAGCTGGAGGGAGCACAGGTGGAAAATGTTGGCCTGACCAAATAAAAAACACACAAGGAGTCAGCCCAAGGGCAGAAACTGGCTCCTCGCTTCAAAACCCTGCTTGCCTTTGCCCTGCTGTTCTTCCTGCGCCTTTGCTCCGAGCAGCCGAGTTGAGTTCAAACCAGCCCTCTTCTCCAAACTGGGTGCCTCGAGGTATTCTGGATCCCAAAGGCCCTGGGAGTGATGGGTGACAAACAACGTTCAATTTTAGGCAACAGACTTCTGACCCAAGAGATGGCTTATCTTGCTGAAGTGGCACGTGGTTCCCATAGCAAAGGTGTCTTGGGTTTCCCAGGTGAAAGCTGAGGTTCGTCTTGAGAGATGACACACAGTGTCCTGCTCTGACAGCCCCACTGTGCCGCTGCTCGTGCTGTTGATGGCTGTTGCTGTGGCTCTAAATCCTAATGGGGATCTTTCACATCTGAGTGTCTTTCTATGGCTGGGAGGCAGTTTCTGGGTACTGGCTGTCCAAAGGCTACAGATGAGCATTTTTACAGCCTCAAACTAAACACTGCGTCTTTCCTCCTAGGAGAGTTGCCATCACTGAAGTCCAGGATCTACTGGCTGCTGACATTTACATGAGAATTTGTGGCTGTAATAAATTATACTTCACATTTCCCTTATTTGGAATAATTTTGGAGTATCTTTTCCCCACATTTTTTATGGCAATGTAATAGACTACATTTTAAAGGACTAGGAAGATGTTAATGTTACCTTTACTGCATAAAGAGCTTGGATACAAAGCTTTCCAAGAAAGGAGGTTTTGGACAATGCAATGTTATTTATTTACTTAAGCCATTTTATAATACTCTGGCAGTATAGTCCAATGGTGAGGTCCCAGGGAACTTTTTTTTTTTTTTTTTTTTACCCTCTGTGCACAGGATGTACTTATTTCACTGATAAGACAAAACCAAGGCTTTTCTGAAGGAGCAAATCTATACTCTTTCTCAGTGACTTTATCTCTGCAGACAGATTACAGGTATAAGGGAAACAGGAATACTGAGGTAGTTAGGACAGCTAAAGCTCATCTTTGAAGGAATCTGCAAATATTACCTGTGTGTGAGCTAAATGCATTTTCATCTGGTAGCTAAAAATGCTTTTGATGGGAGATACGATATATTGAGGTCCCTACGTCCCCTCTGTGCAGAGAAAACATGTGAACTTCAGTAAGGATCTGATATGCGTGTAGAAACCATTTTAGCTACCTAGAAATATCTTAGAGAGAGGAAAATAAAAGGCTTGAGGGGATAAACAGCAAATCGCCTGTCCAGGATAAATGAAGGGTCATTTTCATCCCCATGCAGATTTCTCTTTTTCCCCATCCCCTACTGCCTTTCCATCTCATGCATTTCTGCATTTCCTTTTCTGGATTGAGCTTTCAGGGAAAGGTGATGGCTGCTCCCCTCCTATAGTGTACTAAATGGGAAAGTCCTCCCATCCCACAGGTCAGCCATCTTAGCTTCCCTCTTTCGTTCAGAAAGGCCTTCCCAGCATCATCATTTTATTCACCCCTTTCAGCCTCCTTGGCTTCCCTCTGTCCTAGCCTGCCCTTCACCTAACACTTTCCTTTCTTCCGATTTCCCACCCTCTTTCCTCCTTAGAGTGACCCCAAACACCTCTCTTTTGTCCTTTTTTATCTCCTTTTTAGGCAGCTGAATTGATACTTGTTTCCCAGCCCTGACCCCATATGTAGTTTCCCCATTCTATAGGTCAAAAGCCTTTCTTTGTAGGCTCATTTTTTGTAAAGCCACCCTCCTCCTCTAGGCATCTCTCTAGGCTTTCCTGCTTTCCAGACACATTATCGGTGGCACATCCCCTAGGTGTCACCTCACAGGAGCAAGTGGATGTCATGCTTTCCAGGTTCACAAGCAATTTTGGGTCTGCGGGCTGTAGAACCACAAGCGAAAAAGGGAAAGCCCTGTCAGCTGTGATGGCCTTGGTCACATYGGCATGCCACAGCACCGAGCTATGAGAAGGGCTTGTATCCATCTGCCCGTGTCAGCATGACCATGGCCAATGTGCCTGCTGCCCTCTGCATGCCTCTGCAGCCTCTCCATGGGTGCCCCTGCCCTGAGCTCTCCATCCTTTCAGACTGGGACCCCCTCTTTCGGACTAGATCCTTGGCTTCAAACCACTGTGTCTCCCGGGCTGGTTTGACTTGGATCTCAGCTGGAAGTCCCCCCTCTTGGGAGCTCTGTAACCAGACAATGCATCCAGCAATGCAGTTTGGCCTTTTCAAAACAAAGTAGGGTTTAAGAATCAACAGGAACACATTGCTCTGATAACTGGGTTACAATAACAAAAGAAGGCCCACACGCGTGAGTATGACTTAAGCTTCATTCTTCCCTCACAAATTCTGGGCAAGGTCCATGTAGTCTTGGCACCTCGGCGCTCACGCTGGGAGAGCCAGGACACCGCGCTCTGTCCTTCTGTCGGAAACGGTGTTAGACGGGAGTGTCTGTCAGCTCCGGGTCTGGATAGGGCTGGTGACACACCAGCTCGCTTGCCAAACAGGCCAGGGCCGGGAGGACCAGCTGCTTCCCGGTCCCCTGGGCATTGCTCACCATTTCTGGGGGCATCTTACAACCACCCTTATTTCATTTCCTGCATGTTTCCTCCTACCCGCCTCCTTTGTTTTGCTGTGTACAGAGAATAACAGCAAGGAAAGGCGCAGCGACGGATCTCATACCAAATATCTTTCATATTTTCTATGGGGTCTTCTTATTTGCTGGTTTCCTTTCTCATTCTCATCTCTTCTTACTGAGTTCTCAGGTCACTGTTAGCGCCTATTATTAACAGGTGCATTTAGTAACAAAATACTGATATCTGCAAGTATATAGTGTTCCCAGTGCATTGGACAAGGTGATTTTAAAAATAAAATTGTTATTGATAACAACAGCTTATCATCTTTGTAATACAGTATCTGATCAGACTGTAAGCTTCTCAAAACTTTTGTAGTAGGTTTTTCTTTCAGTTATGCTAACTCTCCCCAAGTAATCAACCAAAACTAATAAAGCTTTTGCTTGTTTGCACCAGCGTAACTAAGGTGAGAAGTTTATTCATGGTCTTCAAATGCATTGCATACACTCTGGGCACTAATCTTCCAATTGCATCTAAATATTTCCAACCTGATTTCTGTAAAAAAGGAAATAATTATCTGACCTCCAGCATCCACCATCCTTCTATTAAAGGCCTTTGAAAAGGTCTTGGTTAAGTGTTTGCTAAAGAAAATAGCAGACTTTCACATGAGAAGCTATGAACCAAAAGCTGGCTACAAGAATAAATGGCAATTTTTTGTCTTTGAAAAAAGGTTGGCAGAGAAGTGCCAAGGTCTGGTATTGTTTAAGATAGATATTGGCAGCCTGGAAAGGGGAACGGGAGTAAGGAAGTGAAATGTCTAAATACCAATGAAGTTATTTATGTTAGTCAAAGCCTGGTACTTCAGTGGGGGAGGCATGTCAGTGGGACTTAGCCAAAGCGGGCAAAGAACCAATATGATGGCAGATAGAGCTAAATTGGTGGCACATGCAAAATCGGACATACTGGAGGGTAAGGCAAAATATTCTTGTGACTGGGAGCATTTGAAATTAGCTCTGGAAAAAAACTTGGGGCATATTGAAGGAAGCTTAATAGAGACTTCTGCTCCCTGTGCAGCTGTGAGCTGCACATGGTGAGCAATGGGGACTATACAGCGTCAAGCTAGAAGCCAGCAGTGCGGTCTTGTCTATTACTTGTTGTTCAGGACCTGGCATCTTGGCCATGATTCATCTCATCTAGCTACAGAGCAGTTGTCTTCACCTGAGCCCATCACCTGAACTCTTTTACAGCCAATGGAGAGAAATGTGCATGCTGAGGATAAGATTCATGTTCTCCTAAAGTAGAGATCTCCAAGAGGTCAGATCGCTCTTCCTCTGATGCCTATTTTGACTACTTTTTCTGTAGAAGGAGTTTTAACAACTAGCTTTGATGTCTATGCTACAGAAAACTGCAGTCTACTGCCTAAGCAGGTTTTATTGCTTGTGAGGTGGGGGATTAGAAGAATCACAATAAGATAGTAGGGGCCAGAATGTCTGAAGATGGTGGTTAGCTGCCTCAGGAAGGAGACGAGCAGATGTGGTAAAACCACTTAAAAATTAATAAAAACCTAGATAAGATGAATGATAAGGAGCTTCTGTCTTGGCATTAAAGTTAAAAGAAACACAGACAAAATGGACAGAAAGAAATCAATCTTTTAAATACCACCTAAACAGCCTCTGGTACCCCCCAGCACAGGATGCCAGAGAGGCCAAGAGTTAAGCTCAACGCTGAGTGCAATCTTCACCCTCAGAGTAGTTGGTGAGGATGCAGGTTATCTCATCCTTGCCTGATGCAACATTTCTTGCATCTTCTGAAGCACCTGGTGGTGGCGAATGGGCTGAACATGTTGAAAGAATATCTTAAATGGGTGCAGCATTCACCTACGGGCTTGGAAAAGAAATTCGTGCTGAACTTGGTATGCAGTTCTTAGACTGCCAAGTGGGGATCTTGGGAAATGGATACCCTGGCAAAATTAGGTGCAATGACTGATCTTCCTAAAACAATGAATGACATTCAGGATGTAGATCACACCCTCCAGAGACAATTCACCATGAGCAAGCAGGGGATGTTAGACCTCTTACCGCTTTTTTTAAGTCCACCGATTTTCTGGCCCCCTTTCAAACACAGGATCCTGGACCACRTGGGCTTTGAGTCTGGACTGATAAGGAGCGTGCTACACTTCCTTAATGACATGAGTCCACCTGAAAGAACATGAAAGCATGTGCACTTTATGAGGCAGATGGGTTTTTTCTAGGCTTCTACCTACTGCCTGTGTCTGTAAGGGTGTGAACGAGCTGTGTCAGGTCCTCTTTCTGGTGGAAGGAACCGACCTTGTGAATGACAGCTGTGCAGGCAAGAGAGGAATTTATTATCATCGCCACAGAGCAGGCTATGCAGAACATATGCTATAAGTGGGGGCTTTCCCAGCTCTAGGGGGTCCTCTGTCTGCTCTCCCTGTGCTCAAGTCCCTCCTGAAGCGCTGAGCTTGGGACTTCTGTTAGCTGCATGTTTCTTCTTCTGTTTTTATTTTACTCTGCATTCAAAGGACTAAGTGGTGAGAAAGGGCTCTGGCTGTTTCAAACGCTGTACAGGAAATGAACAAACTGAATAGTGTCTTTGCCAGCACATGGATCTCTTTGGCATATCTAAAGGCTGTCTGGACTATGGATTTGCCTCATTTTTCGCCATTAGTAGCCAACCATCAAAGGCTTTTCCATACAGGAGGAAAGCCATGATTTGCTGTGGTGCATGCTCCTGACTAATAAATATGTCCTGAGATGCCCCTGGATGGGATGGTCTGTTTCATATGAGCATCTGTTTTCTGTTTCTCACCCTTGGAGTATGGTTCCTGCCTGGGGACCCTGGGGGTACTTAGATCCAGAACCAACTATGGGCAGGTGGAAACTGCTCAGATGTCTTATGCCCTTCTGTACGGCTCTTRGAGCCGTCTCTGGGGAGGCAGCCAGCCCCCAGGTGATGGGCAGTGGTGGCTGAAAAGGAAGGGCGCTCCTGGGACGGACAAATGTCAGCTGCTTACTGCAGATGCTTTTCTACTCAATGAGAGCGTGGCCTTTTGATCACATTTCCCTCTGAGGCTGAAGCATGGGGCCAAGAAGCAGCTAATCAAATACAGTACTGGCTGGTAGAACTTGCCCACCTCTGCCAGGCTAAATACCAGGTTTGTCCTATTTTTGCTCTTCCCTATACCTCCTGTGGGCCTGATCTGCTGAGTTACTATGAGTCTGCCCTCATGTATTCTGGCTGTCTTCTCTTCTGACCTCTTTCTTCAGCAACTGAGTTGGAAAGTTCCTGGTATTTCCTTTAGGGAGTGGGAACTTAGGAGGAGAGAATCAACACGCTACAGTAAAAGAGAAAGTTTCAGGAATCCTAGTTCTTCTCTTTGGATTTGGGAAATGAGCACATGGGGGTGCCTTTTCTTTTACTGAGGGATGCCTTTAAACCCTGATCCTATAGCAGGGCTGCAGTGCGAGCAATTCATCTGTAACAATAAGGAGGAAATCAGTGGGAAAATGTAGAGGAAACGTCAAGGGCTTGCAGAGCTCTGCATATCTGGTGTTATAATATTAGAACAGAAACAGTGATGTATGAATCATGCACGGCCATTCCTTGCCCTCATGGTTTTGGTAACAAAGGCCATTGTCTGAAGTAGAACAGGAGTGAGGCTTGTGTCCTGGGATTGAAAGATATAACTCACTTGGCAGAGGGAGGAATCTTCTGGGGTAATCAACAGGCATGGACAGGTGAGAGGGGACAGCAAAAGAAGGTTGAAAATATGAGAGGTCTAAGGCTAAAGCGTGCTGAGGGAATACCACTCTGCACTCCGTTGGCCAGATTAGGCTCTTGCTGCTGTCATCACCTTCCTGGATGTTCACCACTGTTACCGTCACAAACACACTGACATCAGGCATCACTGCTCCAGCTGAGCTCCACCTTTGTCCACTTTGTGCTCTTGCTGAGGGCAAGCAGAGAGCTGTGGTCCTTTCCTCTCTTGGGAGAAAGATTAGGCTTCATGGGCTGGAGGCTGCAGTAACATGCAGCGTGCCAGCTGCACTCCCTGTGGTGTCTGCAGGGCTGGGCATTTGGCATCTTTGGGGGACCCTGCAATTGGGAGTAGCCAGGGACAAAGTAGTCTCCTGAAATCCAGGCTGTTGGTTGATTTTCATAGAAGAAACAATGCTTTTAGAAAGAAAAGATATTTGAAAAACCACCAGCTCTGCACATCTCTCCATACTGCCTACTGCTGGGAGCTTGAGCAAGGCTGGGCTGCTTCAGACATGCCTGTGTCTCAGATAGGTTTCCCTAAACAGCTCCTACTGCTTTCTTGACAGAGCCTCTGAGCCTGCTGAGTAACTTGGCTGAGTCCTGGGCCTTGGTTCTGCTTGTTCAGACTACTTTGGACACTTTCAATGGGGAGTCAAGCCAGATTCGTCCTACCCCCTGCTCCTCTGCTGTCCTGGGACAAGCCTCTGTTTGTTTACTGAAAGTTGCTTATCTCGAGCTATTGCTTTTTTCCTGTCTGCTCCTCCTTGCTGCCTTGCACTAAGCAAAACCAATATATTGATGTATTCAGGTGTCCCAGTTCCCAGATCAGCATGGGAGTATTTGTGAATCATTGCAGCACAGCTCTGTTCCTGCCTTAGAAGGGAAGAAGGGGGGCACTGCAGCGAGGGGAACTTCTCATGTGTGAAAGCAGGATTTAGCGCATGATATGAGGAGCAGAACTTGATGTCTATTTTTAAGGGACCTAATTCTGCCTTTCATAGTTACGTAGTGGAGCCTCCCATGATGGCTGTAGAAGTTACCCCTGTTCTTGCACCTCTTTTATCAATGATTACACCGACTTGATAACATTCACATTGCTCCCCAGTATCTGCACCCTCTCTGTTACAGCTCTGCCTGTTAAGTCACCTGGGATCAAAGTACACTTCCTCCAGTGCTTTTCTGGAGCTCCTTGTCCTCTCTAGTGAACAACTCCGCTCTCCCTTCATTAATGGCCAGCACTAAGAGACCATCTGCCAAAGGAGACGTGGCAGAGGCTGGAAACATTTCTGTGTTTCGGCAATTTTAATGTTGAAAGCATTTTATTCCTTTTTTAAAAGAGTGAATCATGCTGCTGACTCTAATCTTCACTGCATCTTCCCCCTCCCATTTGTTCATATTGTCTCCACCACAAAGGATGAGAGGCACTGTCCTGTAACCAAACAGCTGTCTCTAAGCCACAGCAAATGCTCTGCAAGCCACCAGTGGTCAACAAATCTGTGGCAGGGAAACCTCCAGATGAAAAAAAACATGAATGCAAGAAGGCCCAAGGCCTGATTTTAAAGCTTTGATTCCACAAGTAAAATTGTCCAGGAGCTTCCAGTATGATCATGCTTTAGATCCAGTTTCTAACATTCAGCTATCATCTCACAGGGAAAAGCTACAGCCCTTTAACATAAGGATTGCCTAGTCACGGACACTGCCCTGTTTAGTTTCAATCAGCTTTGGGGTGTTGATACCACTTTAAAGTTGGTTGTATCGGCATAGCTTGCAGCTGTAYGTGTATAAACGAGGGATTACAGTGATGGACTGTCTATAAACACCAGTTACGCAGTTTGAACTAAATCACACCTTTCCTTATATCAGAAAACTGTTGTGCGTAAGACCCAGTCTCAGAGAGTAATTTTAAACTAGTTTGAACGGATACAAAAATAAAACCGAGAGATTTTTCATCAAGTAAAATGTGTTTGGTATGTGTTAATCGGGACAGGTATAAACCAATCCGAAGAGGATCTCTGAAAATGAGATAAGATTGTGTACATAAAGGATTTCAGTAGCTCAGCTAAATCAGTTATAAAACTTCTAATTTAAACTAATGCTACCTATATTTGGACAGTGAGAATTAATGGGTTGCAACTCTACTGCAAGGAAAATGTTACCAGTGGGGATCTAGTCCAAGAAATCTGTCCTTTATCAGTTCCTCAAAAGCAGCTCAGTCTCTTTGAATTACCCTGAAAACATCAAATTACCTGTGAGCCCAATGGTTCTTTGCACAACACCGCAAATTCATTTTGCAATGGTTAAAATAACCGGTGTAATGCAGTTAACATTTCTTCATAATCTCCTAAATAAATCTAAATCCACTGTTAAAATACCTCTAATTCCAGCTGCAGTTTGGTAGTGGTGTCCCAACAAATTTTAAAACCTCCTCCTCCTCCCGGCGTATTTCTTTTTAGAAATGACCAATGGAGAAGCCAATAGATTTCTATAAATCACTGTTGGATGAAAACAAGCATAAAAAGGAGGCTTGAAGTTGTTTAATATTACAGATGTTTTGGAGCTCTATTCAGTAGTTGGCAAGTCACACGAAGCTGCTCTGAATTCTTTATAATCTAGACACAAAGATCATTGAACTCTGAGAGAACCTCTGGGCTTTTATTCAAAAATATGTTGGCTTCTATTTACCTCTTTCTTCATTTGTATCTATCAAATGGCTCAACATATAAATAAAGCCCGGGTGTTCTTATTAGCTAAGGCAGTATTTCATGCAGATTAATGCCAGCAAGTTCTGTAAAATACATCTCTATTCAAAGCTGGAGTATGTTTTGAATTAATTTTCATCCTGTATACGAATCAGGTATATTCTACTCCAGTTCTTATACAGGGCTCAGCTGCATCATATAGGAGGAACCTATAGTGTTTAATTCTAGTCCCATCATCCTTCTTCAGCAAAGCACTTTTAACCCTAAGTGTCTGCACAATCCCATTGACTTTAATGGGAGTACTCACATGATCAGGTACATTAAAATTGTAATTGAAAACAGCACCTTGCTTTCTCAGGGCCTAAGTGACATACCTAGCATTTTATTGAACAAGCTTATTTAAATATTACCTCATGCATATGTTGGTGAGCAAATCTTTCTAGTTCAATAAAATCAGGCTTATTATTATTGAATAAAAAAAAAAAAAAAATCTTTACTTTTCTTTGCCTCCAAAGCAGGCTAAAACTCTCACACTAAACTGAAAATATCCCTGGAAGTGTTCAAGGCCAGGCTGGATGGGGCTTTGAGCAACCCAGTCTAGTGGAAGGTGTCCCTGCCCATGGCAGGGGGGTTGCAACTAGATGATCTTTAAGGTCCCTTCCAACCCAAACCATTCTATGATTCTATGATTCTATCTTCTCTAAAATACTGTGTTTGCTAAAAGTACTTTGCCAGCTGAGCCAAAACACAGCAAGATTATTAATCTGATGTTGTTCTTAATAGAATAATGGGCAAGGGGATTTAATGGGATTAATAAACTAACTGTTTTAAAGAATGCTTTGGTCAACTACCAGCTAGAAATTCAACATCCCACATAAGATATCTCTGCATTTGGCTAATTTTGCCAATGTTAAAACTGATTGTTCAAATGATGCCAGCTTTGGAGTGGTTGAGTGGTTTTTTTCTGTGTAACATAAACACCCTCACAAGCAAAATCCGTCCACTGAGGCAGTAAGACTGTGATGAAACCAGAGAATGGAGAAAATATATATATAAGATTATAGCGGATCACACACAAACTGTTTGAGGCGCTCCAGCGTGATTTCATTCCCATCCTGCAGAAACTCTGCCTAGTGTGCTCTAATAATGGAAATGTTTGGATTAGTCTACGTTCAATCCATTTGCCTCAGCGCCTCACCAAATGTGAGCTACGCCATCAGTCTAGATGACTAACTATTTGTAATTTAGTTGTAGCTTTCTCGCAGCGGTGGCGGTCTGAGGTCATTAGCGAGGCGAGGTTTGCGGGAGATGCATTACTAATGCATTAGACCAACTAATCTGATTGGAAAAACTACTGCAGCTTTTTGGATATGCAAGCTCTTCATTGGGATAGACCAGAAGTCTACCTTGAAGCTATCTGCTCTCATCCTCCTTTGTGCTCACCTGTAAGGACAGAGTGGTTGCATGGGCTGAAGCCCTAGGCTGAAAGTCAGCGATGACCGTATTTTCAGACTCAGGGGACATGCGTGACTTATTGGGTGCTACTTGGACTATAGCACTGCTAAAGCAAAAAAAGGTATCGCTTAGGCATCTTGCAATCCACACACAGAGGACAAAGCAGTCAGGCACATGTTAGCAGGCAAGGAATGAAAAGATAACAAATGATAAAGAGGAAAAGAACAGACTATTGTCATAGAAAAGAGCAATAACTAAGAAAGCTGCAGAGACACAGACCTTCCTGTGTTTTATACCAACTGATGCTCATTTTAGCATGGCAACTACAGGTTTCCCTGCGGGGTGACTAGCTCAACTTCAGGTATGCCCTCCTGGGCTCTTTCACAATGCTCAGAGTATATATACACATCTAGATTTCTGGTTTTGTTTTAAGACCATAAATTTCAGCTTTCTCTGATGCTGTAGGTCTCCAGGAGTCTSAGAGATGAGTACTGCGTCACTATTGCTATGATTAGAAGTCTCAATGTGCTGGACCTCTAACAAAGAATTTCTTTTTCCAAAATATGAAGTATTTGGGCATGTTCAATGACTGTTAACAAATGTAAAAAGATGCAAAGAATTTTTAACTATATGGCTAAAACATAAATACCTTGTCCTTGCAGTGGCATAGCTCTTGGTCTTGACTCCCACTGGCTCTGTGGCCACTGGAGTTCTTTAGACTAAACAAGAGCTGAATTCCTAAGGTAGAAGGTACTGTAATAAAATCAAATATCAAAATAAAATCAACTCAAATTAACTTGAAAATCTGGCCACCTTTTTCCTCCCCGTCGTTTGCTGGTTACCCTTAAATTCAGAAGAAAGAGGCTGGGTTCATTTTACTGGCAGCACCCAGAAACATACCGATGTCTAAAGAGTACTGCTTCTGAAACGTCCTTTGTTTGGGAAGCTTTAACGGGGAAAAGGGAACCTCGGTCTGTTAAAGGAGAATAGTCTTAAATCATTACGGGAGAACACAGAAGCCCCAAACTGAAGGATGCCCTAGCAAATCCTTCCCCTCTCTCAAGAGAACAGCCAGCGTGAGCATTACTCACGTTTTCTGGGATATAATGGCACTCAGAAGGGGGGGGGGGGGGGGGGAATGCAAGTCGCAATGCCAAAATTCGGTGAATCTGCGGAGCCGGGAGGCTGCCGGCAGCAGGGCGGCCGGGAGCGGGGCCGGCGTGCGGGCAGCCGCTGGCGGGCCGGGGCCGCTGGAGGGCACTGGCGCCCCGCGCCCGGCCGCCGGGGCGGCGGGAGGCGGTTTTTTTCTCTTTGAGGTCCTGTCATTCCTGTATAAACAAGTTACGTTCAAGTGTTTAGGATATAAATTACGACCATGCAGGCTTGCCTCGGAAAGAATGTAAACACAGCACTGTGGTCGGAGCAAACTCTGAAACTGACTTTATAATTTATCACAGGCCCTGAGAAGCTCAGGGAAGAAAAGGGCATGTTTGCGCACAAATAGATATTTTGAAAAACGAAGAGTTTTATCTCTATATATAATTACATAGATATAATTTTATATGTATATGTGTATGTATGCATTTTTGTATATATGTACACATACGCGTACACCATTTTGCTGAAACTCTCGCGCTTTTCAGCGCTTGGGCTCGRGACCGGGGAGAGTCGGGGCGGCGTGGCGGGGCAGCCCCGGCTTGCGGGGCGCATTGGGGTACGGGGGCGCCTCTGTCCCCTCCCTGGGACGGGACGGGCTGCGCGGGGGGCGGCGGCGAGCTGCGCCCACCGGCGGGGCCGCGCAGGGCTGTCCCCGGGCCCTGGCCGTGGCCGTGCCCCCCCCCCCGGGCCGAGGCGGGCCGTGCCGTGCTGGGTGGGTTCGGCGGGCATCCCCCGGCCGCGGGGGCCGTGGGGTCGGCGCKCCCGGGGGCGTCTGCAGGATGCGCGGGCGAGCAGCTCCCGGCTCCGACCCTCGGCCGCTCACCATCCGCAGGGCGCGGCGGCATCTTGGGGACAGGGTTTGTTTTGCTTGGGGTACTTCGGGGGCCCTTTTTTATGTTCTTTCGTTTCTTTTTTTCTTTTCTTTTTTCTCCCCTCCCGCCCTGTTCACTGGCCACGCCATTCTCGGAGCCTCCCGCCAGTCCTTATCAAGCCACGGTTTTATCGCGGACCCCTCTCGCCGCCCACCCATGACATGCCCTCCCGGTTGCAACCCCGCGTTGCACAGGGGCTCCTGCCCCCGCACCTGGCAAAGCCCCGTCGGGGCACAGAGGGACTCCGACGGGGCTGCGTGGGCAGGCGGGACGGGGACACGGGGACACCTGGACACAGCCCTGAACAGCGGGGAGGGGGTTTCGGGCCCGGGGGAGCCCTCGAAGAGAGGAGCAGGCAGTCTGGACCCTGCTGCTTTTGTGGCCACTGCCCCCGTTATTTCAAAGTCTATCCAGCAGCGGGGGAAAGCAGGGTGGGAAGTGGGTGGGGGCGCGAGGTGCAGCCCAGAGACCACGGCACTGGCCCTCTCGGGTCAACCGCTTGCTCCCCTCCTCCGCCTCCAGCGGCTGGAGGATTTGGGCTTGCAGCTTTAACGATCTCGGATGCTGGGGTGGAAGAGTTTTCTCAGAAGGAGCCGAGGGAAAGTAAGTGCCTGTCCAGTGCATAGTCGTTTATATACATTTTATTGGAAAAAAAAAATTTGTACATCAAAATATTTTGGCAAACTGTAAAAAGTATACATAAGTGCAAATATATTCTCCTTTTAAAGCAATAGTGTGTGAGTATACACGAGATTTATTTAAAATATTTTTTTTAAAATATTGTGGTAGAAAACAACTTTTGTAAAAATAAAAAACAAAACGTTGTATTGCTGCAATACTGAAAAAAAAAAGAACTTTTCTTAAAGTCTATACACGAAAGGGCTAAACAATACTGTTTTAATAATATCGATCGGTCGGTGCTGAAGTCCATAAAAAGTGTCCTTGGTGGGGTTCGAGGAGAGAAAAAAACAAAAAAAGAATTTCCTGCTAACGCAGCAACGGAAGGGGGAGTCCTCGCAGGTGCTGAGCTGGGAGTTTTATTTTTCCTATTCAAAGACACTTTCTCGTATAAAAATATATCGAATTGTTCCCTTTCCCAAAGCTCAATTCTTTAGGAGATCACAGGCAGTTTATGATTAAGCTGGTCAGACTTGGTGTAAGGACACCGAAGTCCCCCCTAACCCAACACATCACTCAAGGCATTTTTCTTTTAGGAAGAGCTTTGGAGCATTATATCGGCTGTACGTGTCCTTCAAGGGATGGAGGGGGACCGAAAACACTGCTTCCTTAGGTAATTTTGCTAAGTGACTCGTGTACTATCAATGCTATCAGAGTGCACATTATATTTAATCTGCGTGGGTCCGTCTATACCTCGGCCCTGTTCAATGCCACCTGATTGTCTCTGTTGGGGCGCTACCTTCACATCACGCAGGGCTTGATGTCTTGACAGACGCTTTGGTGGTGGTGATGGTGGTAGTAAGATCCACTAGCGGAAGGGTGAAACGAAGAAATGCCGTTAAAATTGAGGACAAAATCTTTCCTGTCACACACCGGGGAGGGGTGATGCTGGTAGCGAGGCAATCCCACTGCAAGAGAAGGAAATAACAAGAGCTGCTCAGAAGTCGGGTAGCTCTGCTCGGGCGGAGCAGCCCTTTCTCCCTCACCCGCGGGGAGGAGAGGCTACATGCAGCAGGGCTGACACGCTGCTTCGTTTCCCCCGGTCTCGGCTCCCTCCTGCAAGGTTTGGGGGCTCCTCTCTGCCTTTCCTGGCAGCGGACTGGGCGCTCCCCCGGGGCAAAGCCTGTCCCCCTTGCAGGGCAGAAAGAGCGGCGGGTTCCATCGCCCCGAGCGAGGAGGGGACGTGGATCCCCCGAAGTCCCCCATCGACCCCGGGTGGGCTCGGGGCTGCACCCGTGCTCGTACGAGCCCCCGTGCCCACTCTGCGGGGAGGTTATAAACTACACAACCGTGTGGCACACAGGCTGAGGAGAGGAAGGCGGGCGGAGGTGGATGCCCACGGACACATGCGTGGGCACATCCCGGGCGCACGCATACCTCCGGGCACCCTTCCCGTGTGGGCGCACACGCACCGCTGTCTGCCCCTCTGCCTGCGTATTTATCAGCGTGTGGGGTTAGGTCAGCCTCTGCATGTGGTGTAGATGAGGGAGTGCGTGTGTGCGAGGAGGCGATGCGACTTGCGTGTTTTTCTGGATGCGCCGCAGCCATTTGAATCTGATTCCCATCTTTGCTCCCTCTTCCCCCTCCCCATCCCGTCCCTGGGAGGTTTTTGCTTCTGACTTGAATGGCTGCAGGTTGAATTCCAACCACGATCCGTTTGTGTGTTGATAGTGTATTTATTTATGTGTGTGTGTGTGAGTATACGAGCGTGCACGCCTATACGCGTGTGTGCTTTCATAAATGTGAGACAGACCGAGGGCACCCTACGGTTCATCAACAGCAACAAGCGAAGTACATCCGCGGCACCGACTTGTAAATGACCTTGCAAATTCCCATTTTCACTTCCCACAGCCTAAGGCAGCCTTTCGGGGGACAAAGTCCAAGGGCCGCGTGGGAGATCCCCCCCGCACAGCCCGCGCCGTAGGGCCATGCTGGGATCTTTAGTCTGGCAGGGTTCCTACTAGATCCGGCGGGGAGGGGAGCATTGCCTAAGCAAGGCCTGCAGGGTAGAGCTAGAGAGGGATTTGATTTGGCGTGTGGATGTCAAACTCGGCTAGAGGGATCCTGTCAAATCWGACCGAGGGTCAAGGAAAAAAAAAAAAAAGAGAAAAAGAAAAAAAGAAAGAAAGAAAGAAAGAAAAAAAGCAGCAACAGAAGGAGAAGGAGGGGGGCGAGGGGGGAAAGAGGGAAACGTCCCCGGTTTTTCCCAGGGTGGCGGAGCCGACCCCTTTGGCCGCGGCCCGCGGCGCTGCGCAGGCGGCGCGCACAGCCCGTCTCCTCCGGCACTGTCCCCTCCTTCACCCCGCAGAGCTCACTTTATAAAAGTGATTATTTCGCTGGATTTCCTCGGCTTTCTAATAACCCTGCTGGTATGCTCACCATAAACCGGGGCACTTTATTACAATCCTGATTCAATCATTTAGCAGGATTTAATAGTGTGCGAAAAAAATCCGACTCCCCCCCGCTCCCCAGCTTCAAAATCCTTTTAGCAGAACCGAGCCTCCTGTTTCCAATTTTTTCCTCTCTTATTCTTGGGTCTGATGCAAATTCAAGGTTTTAAGTCCGCACTGTCGCTGTCATGAGTAGAGGATTATTGACCGATCAACAGCGGTTGCCACCGAATTTGCTTTGCATTTAACTAAGAGAAAGGGAAAGGCGAAATTCACTTGCTACTGCTTTTGTGGGGAAAGGAGAAGAAAGATTATTGCTGGTAATAATTACGAATGAAAGAGCTCTGATCTTTTTTCCCAATCTCCTTTCACTCTACTAAAACATTTGCACCGCTGAGATTTTATGTAACACACACGAATGAGGATTGGATCTACACAAAAAAATAAAGGGTTGTTGGKTTTTTTTAGCTAATCAAGGAATGGGGATGGCTTCCACTAAAGTCCTGGGCCCATATCCTGAAGCTGAAGAAAATAAGCGGAGAAATGCCGTTTTGTAGAGTGGTGGCATTAAATCTGATCTGCTGGAAACGGACGCTCGTCGTCGGCATTAAGAAAGCGTCCATCGGTCCGTCTGCATGTATATTCGTCCTTGAACAGAAACAATTCGGATTTAAACCGCCCCAGCCTCGGAAACCGTGGTGGAGGCTTCGGGGGGACCAGTTCCCTTCCTCTCTCTCCTTCTGCTTTTTGTTTTGAAGAGCTGTTCTTGGGCTGCTTCGAAATGAAAATTTCTCTTCCAGGAATCGCCTTTCCCACCTCGGGTGTCTGTCAGGAGGAGAGGGCAGCCGCCTCCCAGCCCCGCTCCCCGGGCCAGCCCCACTCCCGCGCCACGCGTGGCCCCGTGGGCCCTGCGCGGCAGCCCGCGGGGCCGCAAGGAGTAAAACAAACAGAGAAAAAAATCCGAAAAAAAAAGAAACAAACAAAAAAATCCGAGTAACAACCGCAATAACAACAAAGCAAAGCAGAAATTCCTAGCAGTAACGGTACGTATTTTGGCGGGGGATGCCCTTGTGAACCCGCCGGCCTCTCGCCCCGGCCCCCAAAATCACGTGGAAGGACGACCTGAATCTCCGAAAAGTGGGTTTAAGCCTCCGCAGCAGAGCCCCGTGGGCACGGAGGAGCCGGTTCCCCACAGTCCTCTCTGCGCCGAAACCCCGGTAAAGACGGCGACCCGCTCCGCAGCCGCCTCTTCCCAGGAGCCACACCAGGGATATTTAGGGTTTTGGGTTTTTTTAAGGGAGGAAAATTTGCAACCCCTCGCTCTCCCCTGACACCCCAAGTCCGTTCTGCGGTGATGGCAAAGCGGCTATCCCAGCTCGCCCTCCCCTCGGCGGCAGCAGGCTGTGGGGAGGCCGGGGCACGCTGCAGGGCTCGCAGAAGGACAGGAGAGTGATTGACAGGCGCCCAAGGAGGGGGCGGGAGGGGACCCAGAGCTGAGGGTCGCCTGTATTTGTTACTTGTTGAAATTCCCATAAAATTGAACAAGACCCCGCTCTCATAGGGGTTAAGTCAGGCTAAAATCCTCTTCGGTGTGGTCCAGCCCAGACTGTCTTTGTTTGCTTAACCTCCGGGACCCACGTTTAAAAGGGCTATTTGGAAAATTTCCCCGTAAGAGCCCAACATCTTTTACCCATTTTTGTGCTCGGATTTTTCTGAGCAGACATTGTCTGTAATCACCGGCCGGGGGGCTGGGGGGGTGGGAGACAGAGACCAGAAATCTCTTTCCCTCCGGTTGCAGAAATGCACTGGATCCGCTTTAATCTCTCGCATTTTTCAAGATACGCGGTTTGGGTTTTTTCCCCCGCAGGGCTTACGGGATAATATGTAACGCCTTTTTTTGATTATTCCCGCGACGCCTCTCCGCCGACCGCGGTTTACCGAGGCGGCGGCGGTGCCCGGCGGCGGTCCCCGCGAAGTGAAGCCGCAGCCCGGGGCGGCGGGGCTCGCCCCGCTCCCGCCGCCGCGCACATGTCGCCGGCACCGGGGGGGACGTGCGAGCCGGGACGGAGCCGGGACGGAGCCGGGACGGAGCCGGGCTTTCCTCGGAGAGCTCCTTCTTGGTGCTGGGCAAGCAGGAGGGATGCTCGCAGCCGTACCCACAGCCCCCCCCGACATCCCCCCTGTCCCGAAACAGAACAGCTCCAACCCACGCGTATTTTCCTCCCTCTCGCAGACAATGCCCCTCTTTTTCCTACGCCGTGGAGGTCGGGGTTTCCCCGCGCGAAACCCTCGTCGCCGGCGAAAGCCCCGCCGGCGCCGCGCTCCCCGCCGCCCCCGCCGCCCCCCTGGGTCCCTACCTGAGAGGTCGTCGCGGGGGCTCTGGTGCAGGTAGCCCTGCTCCAGGGAGTAGGAGGGCACGCTGGAGTGGATGCCGGAGGAGGCGGCGTTGGCGGCGGGGAGGCCCTGCTGCTTTATGTAGGGCGAGGCCCCCGAGGCTGTCCAGTGAGCCGAAGGGCTCGTATAGGGCGAGTGGCACTCGATGGCGCTCGCCATGGCCGGCGAGGAGGGCACGGGGCTGCTGCTGCTGTCGGGGCCGTAGTCCCCGTTGGCAGTCACCGGGCAGCTGGCCATGTAGGTCGAGCCGGGGTTGGGCGACATGTGCGGGACGTGGTGGCCGCCGCTGAGTCCCTCGTAGCCGCTGGCCATGGCGTTGGGCATCATGTCGAGGTTGTAGCCGTTGGAGTGGCAGGCGAGGGAGGCGGAGGGCGCCTGGAAGTCGAAGCCCTGCGGGAGGATGGAGGCGCCGAAGCCCAGCCCGTTCATCATGCGGTACATGGGCTTCAGCGCCTGGCATTTCCTCCTGAAGCCGCGGGGCCGCCGTCGGAAGGAGCCCTCCTCGAACATGAACTCGCTGGCCGGGTCGATGGTCCAGTAGTGGCCCTTGCCCGGGCGGCCCAGGCCCTTGGGCAGCTTGATGAAGCACTCGTTGAGGGAGAGGTTGTGGCGCACGGAGTTCTTCCAGCCCTGGTAGGAGCCGCGGAAGAAGGGGAAGCGGGCCTGCAGGAACTGGTAGATCTCGCTGAGGGTCAGGCGCTTGGAGGGTGAGCTCTGGATGGCCATGACGATAAGGGCGATGTAGGARTAGGGGGGCTTCTCGGGCCGCCGCAGCCCCGAGCTGGCCTTCTTGCTCTTGGAGGACGCCGCCGCCGCCGAGGAGGAGGAGGAGGTGGAGGTGGAGGAAGAGGAGGTGGAGGTCTCCAGGGCGGAGGAGGGCGGCCGGCTCATCTGGAGAGCTCCGGGAGCCGGGCTGCAGGAGCGGAGAGGGACGGGGGGCTCCAGCCGCTGCTGGCCGCTCTCGGTGGTCATCTGGCGGAGGGAGGGGAATGGGGCAGGGTGGGGTGAGGCTGGGAGGGAAGGGGGGGAGCCGGGCGGGGTGGGTACCAGGGCGGGGGGTGCCCCGCAGGGGGAGAGCGGGGGGGCGGTGGGAGCTGCTGTCCTCCGGGCACCTCCTCAGCGCGGCGGGCGGCGGCGGGGCGGCGGCAGCGCCCTGCGCATCCCTCCCCGCGGTCCCTTGCGCAATGGCTCCTCTGCTTTCCGCCGGAGCCAGGCACTGGGCGGGATGGACCGGCCCGGCCCCGGCCCCGGCCCCGGCCCCGGCCCCGGCCCCGGCCCGGCCCGGCCCCCGCCCTCTCCGCGCCGCGCCGCCCGCGGAGGCTCCGCTCAGCGCCGCTCTGCTTCCTCCTCTGCCCCCCACCTGGGGACCATCCCGCTGCCTAATCCGGCAAGGGGAGGAAGCGCAAGAGCCCCCCCATCCAATCTCTTCCGCGCTGTTATTCTTTCATATATACTTTTTTCTTGCCTGAAAGGCGCAGCGCGACCGCCTATCAGTTCCTTCAATCTTGCTCTTTTTTTTTTCCCCTTTCCCCGCAGAGCCCTCTGAATCTGGCCGAGAAATCAGCAGAGATAGAGAGAGGGAGAGGGGGAGCGAGAGGGGGGAGAGAGAGACCACCCCCTTTCCAGCTGGCCTCTGTCCACCCGTCATCTGGGCAGGAGGCGCTGCTGCTGCCGCCGCCGCCGCCGCTGCCGCACCATCCCCGGCTCCCTCTCGCTGCCGGCTCCGCCGCACGCAGCGACACCGTTTACCGCCTCCCCGGGACTCCCTCGGCCCCGCAGGCTCCGGTCTGCCCGCTCCTCCCCGGCACGGTCCCGGGGCGAGGGGAGCGGCTGCCAGCCCGAAGCTCCGCCGCTGCGCCCTGGGGCACACGGGCACTGATGCCGCCGGGTGCGGGCATGGGTGCGTGTGAGGGGGTCGCCCACCCTGCGGAGCCCCAAGCAGCAGCGTCTGCTGCTCCTCAAGCCTGCCAGACCTCCGGGTTTTAAGAATTCTCGCTATCCCTTGCCAACCCCCACCCCCTATAAAATGTAATTCTTTTTAGAGGGCAACAGGGGTCGAGTCCGAGGACCAAGGATGCGCCCTCCCTCCGGCCCCCGGGGACGTCCCCTCGGTGCAGCGGGTGGGTCACGCGTGCTGGCAAACGCCGTTTGCCGGAGGAAACGGGGCGCCGGAGGGGGCAGGGTGGAGAGGGGCCGGCGGAGGCACAGGCCTGCTCCAAGATGATGGAGGAGGCTCCAGGATCAAACTGGAGACGGAAGGAAGACGGCGGCAGGACGAGAGGCAGAGCAGACAGGGATGCTGGAGCAAAGGCACGGGGGTGGGAAGGACGCGGGCAGAGCGGGACGCCGTGTCAGCGTGCCTGCAGCGCTGTGTGTGTGTGTGTCTGCGTGTGTGTCTGCGTGTCCGTCTGTCTCCAGCGCAGCTCCGTGCTGAGAGCTCGCTGGTGGGTACGGGCAGGGAGGGGGTGGGGCTGATCCCAGACAGTGACCTGCAGTTGAGTGGTAGCAGGCTTTTTCCATCAAACTCTGCCTGGATACCACACACAGAGCCCAAGTGTCAGTTTACTGCCCTGAGCCCGGCTCCTTTTCCCTAAGCTCCACAGTAATTAGACAAAGAAAACCTAAATTAACTGAACAGGCGTCGACAGCTTCCTCCAGATCACCACTGCTACATACATGGGAATGTGTCCGAAAATGGCTTGATTGTACCTGAGGATCAGCTAAGAAAAACACTACCAAGCCCAGCAGTGTTTACTACACATTTTTGATAGAAAAAATGATCGCCCAGCCGATAGACCGTGTTTACCTTTCCCGAGGCATCGATTTAAATTGTTCCCACCATAAAAAAAAAAAAAAAAAAAAAAAAATCTATATCTATAACTATCTATCTCTTTTTTGGTTTTTTTTTCCTGGAGGGGCAGGGAGGCCGACGTGCGATTCCTGATCTCGTTGTAACGACCTATTCGGAATATTTTTTAAAAAATATCCGTGGTTTTATATATAAACATCCTTCCCTGCTCTAGATGGGCGAGCGAGCGTCCTTTTTCACCTTCTGCTACGGGACATCTATCTAAATGTCACCCTTGGGTGACATGACCAAGTCATTTCGGCGATCGTCAGGAAGCTAAATGTATTAAACGC